>CANTUT010000063.1:160000-365000 GCA_947687605.1 Reutealis trisperma
CTAACCTAGTTGAGGAGATAGATGCCATCATCAGAAGTGGCAGAGTCATCCAGAACCAACCAAGCCCAAACACTCAACCTATTCAACCCATTCCTACACCTGCCAACAAACTAAAAGGGATTCTTGAACCAGATGAAGATCCCATTCTCAAACAACTCAAGAAAACACAAGCCAATATCTCAATTTAGAGTTTGATCCAATCCTCATATCCTCACAGTCAAGCTCTTTGCAAGGCGTTGAATCAGTGCCAAGCTCCAATTGACATCACACCAAAAACCTTATTGCTTCTATTACCTCTGCTGCTAAAGGGGTGTCCATCACTTTTGGAGAAACTGACATTCCAGAAAGGGACTCTAGCCATAACAATACCCTTTACATCACAGTGGTAACACAGGGAAAGATTGTGCCAATGGTTATGATTAATAATGGTTCAGCCTTAAATGTATGCCCTTTGAAGGTAGCAAGCTACTTGGGACTAAAGGTTACTGATTTTACCCCTTCATATCAGATAGTAAGGGCCTATGACAATACTAAGAGGGAAGTCCTTGGAGTGGCTATCATAGATGTGACCATTGGGCCAACATCTTTCACCATTCCTTTTCAAGTGATTGATGTACCTTCATGTTTTAACTTGTTACTTGGAAGGCCCTAGATCCATCAAGCAAAGGCTATCCCTTTCTCCCTACATCAGAAAGTCAAGTTTCCTTTCAGAAATGGGGTCGTAACTGTTAAAGGGGACATGCATGGAAGACCAGACATTCCCAACTCTGTTCCTATTCTTGAGATTCAGCCCGAACTATCCACTTATCCACTCTCTGGTTTCTCCTTCATTCAATACATTGAGGGTGAAGAGGGTAAAGAATTCATTCCATTTGATTTTGACCCCTTCGGGAATATTATTGTTGCTAACATGCTTCGTAAAATGAATTACTTTCCTGGTTTAGGTTTTGGAAGGAGCCAATAGGGCTTGAAGTCTTTCTTGGACTATCCAGTTGTAACGCCACCATTTAGGCTAAGATATGAGCCCACTGATGAGGATCTTACAGAAATGGAACATTAGGCTAAAGACATAATAGCTGCCCTTAAAAGATGTGAGGTTTATGACTGGCCCATGCGCCCTTACTTCAAAACTCTAAATGGCTATTTTGTAAAGGAAGGCGACATAATTCCTTATTGTAACTTTCCTGAGCCTTGGGTCTGCCCTATTACTAGGGGTGTGCACGGGACGCGGGAATCCCAAACCGAATTGATTATCCGAATTGAAAATAACCATATATTAAAAATATCCAAATACCCAAAAAAGACCCGAACTATACCGAACCGAAATTAGTATTATGGTACGAGACCGGATATGAAAGCTACCCCGTACCAGATAACTGAACTGAACCGAATCAATTTCGAACCGATATTACATACCCGATCACCGAACCGATAATAATAATAATATAAGTGGGTGACTGGGTCTGGGTGTGGCCGTATGGCCCTGTGGGGCATATGGCAGGCAACCAGCCAAGAGCCAACCATGCATACTGAGAGACTACCAAGGTAAAAGTGAGCAAGGAACCTCTGGTCTTTGGAGCCAACCATGTTTGCTTGAATTTTGTAATATTTGGTACAATTTGTTATGATTTGCTTGAGAAGTATTACAACTTACAAGTATTGGAATATTTTCAAATTAATATTACTTGAAATATTTCATGAAATGTAATTGAGTTTGTCTGTGCAATTTGCTACAAAGAAAAAAAAAACTGATAAACATAAACATTTACACAAAATACCCAAAATTCCCGTTTTCCCCGACTTATTTTCCCCAAACCATTAGAATCGATTATCCGAACTGAGAAATCGGTTCAATTCGGTTCAGGACTTTCTTTGTAATAATTTGGTACCGGTTCTTTAATATCATAATAACCAAAGTTTTGATTCGGTTCGGGTATTTTCAAATCTCTGTCTTTACCCGAACCATGCACACCCTTACCTATTAGCAAAAAACTGATCCCCGGGTTTGAAATCTTTTCTGATGTTAGGCTTGAGATAGAAGACTGTGAACCAATCTACATGCTTAGTCAAGATTGGGAAGAGAACATGGAGACTAGTCTTTTTGATGAAGTGTTCATGCTCACTCTTGAGGAGGAGAAAACTGACACTTCCACCTCAATTTATCCCACCAAGACTGAGCTGCAAAATTGGTCCTTTGAGGAGAGCCCCTTTTATCCTTCTGAACCAGAATCTTTACCAAAGTGTCAATCCAAAATAGAGTCTCGATCTAAGATAGGCTCGTCTTCTGAATCTGAGTCTGTCTCTTCTATTTCTTCTTTTGATGATGATGTAACTGACCTTAAGGGTCTAACTTTTCAATTTGATGTAAATTGGGACATACCCCCATTTGAATTTAATAAAAAGTTTACTCTTTCCTCTTATGACCCTATGTCTCCTTTTTTCTTTGATGTTCTAACTTTTAAATTTGACTTAAATGGGACATCAAGTAAAAATGAAATAAATGAAATAAAAGATGACACAATTAAAAAGCCCATTAATGCTGGCACTCATGACATACCAAAAATTACATTCATTGCATCTGCATGCATAAACAGGGACTGTATTGAAAAGATGATCAGAGAATTTTAAGATTGTTTTGTATAGCAACCGAAAGACATGACAGGGTTGGATCCAAGCATAGCAGTTCATAAAATCCCAATTTACCCAGGTGCCAAACCCATCAAGCAGAAATTGAGAAGACTCAAGACAAAATGGTCTATACCAATCAAAGAAGAAATTACCAAGCTCCTAAACCACAACTTCATTGAGCCCATCAACTATCCATCCTGGCTTGCTTACATTGTGCCGGTTCCCAAGAAAGATGGTAGAGTTAGAATGTGCGTGGATTACAGGGATTTGAATAAAGTCTATCCTAAGGATGATTTTCCCTTACCTCATATTGATCTATTGGTGGACCACATGGTAGGTTCTAAATTGGTTTCCTTAACCCACCTAGCTACAGGATATAATCAGATAATGGTTCATCCTCCTAATAACGAGAAGACAACATTTATTACTGAATAGGGCACCTATTGCTACTGGGTCATGCCATTTGGGCTTAAAAATGCTGGAGCAATATACCAAAGGATGGTAACTACCATTTTCCATGACATGATGCATAAAGAGATGGAAGTTTATGTGGATGACATGGTAATCAAAGGCACCACTGCCGAAGAACTTTCAGAGGCACTAAGGCGATTCTTCCTTAGACTTCGCCAGTACAATCTCAATCTCAATCCCACCAAGTGTGTCTTTGGAGCCTCATATGGAGTATTTCTAGGCCACATGGTCAGTAAGAAGGGTATAGAAGTAGACCCTGCTAAATCAAAGGCAATTCTAGAAATGCCATCTCTAAAAATAGAAAAGGAGATCAGAGGTTTCCTTAGACGGCTACAATATATTAGTCGATTCATCAATCAATTGGCTGATGTATGTGGGCCTATCTTTAAGCTACTCAGAAAAAGAGCCTCCAAGCAATGGAATGATGACTATCAGAAAGCTTTTGACTAGATCAAGCAATACTTACTTAACCCACCGGTACTATAGCCACCAAGGTTTGGAAAGCCTTTGTTGCTTTATCTATCAGTAACCGATGAAGCAATGGGGGCAATGTTTACCCAAAATGCTCCTGACTCCAGTAAGGAAAATGCCATCTATTACTTGAGCAAAAGGATGCTATCTCATGAGCTCAAGTACAGTTTTACAGAAAAGCTATGTCTTGCTTTAGTATGGGTCTGCCACAAGCTGCAACACTACCTTTACTCTTTTACAACTCATCAAGAGCCCTTTGAAATTCCTTATGGAGAAGCCAGTTCTTGACAGTAAGATGGCAAGGTGGATGGTTGTATTAGCTGCATATGATCTAAAATATGTAAAACAAAAAGTAGTTAAGGGTAGCATAATAGCTGATCAGTTAGCTGCAGCTCCAGTAGATGATCATTGGGTCAAGCCTGAATTTCCTAATAAAGACATCTTGACAATTAACAAAGAAGTTTGAAAGGTCTATTTTGATGGGGCATTTAACAACAAAGGGTATAGTGTCGACATTATGTTCATTACACTGAGTGCGGAAAACCTACCCATAGCCATCAAACTAAACTTTGAAGTAACAAATAATGAAGCAAAGTATGAGGCATGCATTTGCGGTCTTGAGGCAGTAATAAGGCTTAGAATCAAATGCTTTGAGATTTATGGGGATTCAAATTTGATAGTTTCCTAAGCCTTGGGAAAGTGGAAGATCAGAGAAGAGCGTTTGGTTCTTTACCATAAACGCCTAAATGAACTAGTAGCCAATTTCCATGAACTGTCTTTCCATTATCTTTCAAGAACGAAGAACAGATTTGCTGATGCTTTGGCAACACTCGCCTCAATGCTTGATATAAGTGACGGCTTCATAATCAGACCTGTTACAATTGAAGTTAAGCATGAGCCAAGTTGCGTAACTCATTGTTTGAATATTCAAGCAGTTGATAACAAACCATGGTTTTGGGATATTTTCAACTATATCAAGAATGGACTCTATCCTGAAGGGGCCTCTAAAACAGAAAAGAGGACTTTAAGACGGTTGTCCAAGGGTTTCATTCCAAATTGGGAAGTACTCTACAAAAGGGTTTGGGATAACATCCATCTAAGATGTGTCACTGAAGCAGAAGCCCAACAGATCATGGAACGGATGCATGGTGATAACGAAGGTCCACACATGAATGGAATTGCTCTAGCCCACAAGATCATGAATCAGGGTTACTTCTGGCTTACTATGAATCAAGATTGCACAAGATATGTGCAAAAGTGCCATAAGTGTCAAATTTATGCCAAACTTCAGAAGAAACCTCTTGTACCTCTATCTCCTATCACTACGCCTTAGCCATTTGCAACTTGGGGCCTAGACGTCATTGGCAAGATAAGCCCGAAGTCTTCCGGCAAACATGAATTCATTCTAGTGGCTATTGATTATTTCTCCAAATGGGTTAAAGCTACACCTTACTAGATATTGGATTCCAAACAAGTAGCCCAATTTATTCGTACCAATATCCTTTGTAGGTATGGGGTCCCTTTTAAGATCATCACTGATAATGGATCTCATTTCCAAAAGGAGGTTTCTCAGTTATTAAAGAAGGAGAAAATTCAACACCACAAGTCTTCTCCGTACAAACCTTAAATAAACGGGGCAGTTGAAGCCACAAATAAGACTCTTAAGAATATGCTGTAGAAGATGGCTGACAACCATAAGGATTGGCACCTACATTTGCCAAATGCCTTGTAGGGATATAGAATAATAGTACATACTCCAACTGGTGCTACACCTTACTCTTTGGTGTACGGGATGGAAGCTATCCTACCAATCGAGGTAGAAGTCAAGTCAGCTCGCATTCTGAGGGAGAGTTAGTTAGACGAGTAGAATGGGCAAAAGGCTACCATAACCAACTTCTAGCCATCGATGAACAGAGAATGGATGCCTTATATCAGATGCAAGGTTATCAACAAAAACTGGCTAGGCACTTCGATAAGAGAGTCAAGGACTGAGGATTATAAGAGGGTCACCTTGTCTTGAAAGAAATAAGGGCACCTGTTCATGATCCAAGGGGAAAATTCATACCTAACTGGAGTGGTCCATTTGTGATCAAGAAGATCTTATTTGGTGGAGCAGCAATCCTGATGGACTTGGATGGCATAGAATTTGCCAGCCCATGCAATCTGGATCAACTCAAGAGATACTTTGCATAAGCATCCTTGTAATTCATGCATAGCATTTGCAATCATTATAAAATCATACTCAGCATTCGCATTTTTCCTCAAAGTCAGAACTATGTGGACCTGATTCTCCATAAAGAGGAAAAAGAATAAAAATTATGAATCATTGTAAGGAGATACGTAGGCAACCCTTGCGGGTTCGGTCCAATTCATCAATAAAATTTTCATTTTCACATTCACTCGGCTCTTAATTATGTCACAAAAAAAATGAAAATAAGCTCGCTAAGTTGAAAACCCGAAAGGGCGGCTTAGGCAAAAGTTAGAGCAACAAAAGAGATAAAAAATGAATGATGTTTTATTTTGTCTTATTTAATTTTTTGGAACATCAAAAGAAAATAAAGACATAATCAAAATTTATCCTAAGCTAAAACAGTAATCATTATTCTTGCTCTATCTCCTTGAGTATAGCAGCCCTTCTAGCCTTCTCTGATTTCCATGAGTTGGCTATCCACCGTCAATATACTGCATGGATTTACCGCCTTGATCAGCAGGGCGAACAGTATGAAAACCCCTTACCCATCCATTTCTGATAGCTCAAGCAATGGTCTCAGTAATCAGAATAGATTCAAATAGAGCACCATCTAGGGGCACGCCCTGACTATGTCCCCTTTGGCGCATAACCCTAGTAGCTTGGTAAAATGTCACCATCCTCAACCCCAGTAGGTAGACCATCTTGTAGCCAAAGCTCATGGTCATGAAACTTCTGATCTTGTACTATTCGCACCTCCATAGCAGGTCATCAGAATCCAGCTCCATCAACCATTTTGTCCACCCTTTCTCAGAATTTTGTTTAATAACAATGGTCCAGGTCCTATACCAGGAAGTAGAATAATCTACCTTGGTGGGAGGTCCAACCATCTAGAGATGGTCTCTCAACCAAATCTGAAAAGTGCAAAAAAGATAAGCATAACAAAACACAAAAAGTAGTTGAAATGAAATTCAGAAGTCAGAATTCAACCTGAAGAATAATAGGACTGATTAACCATGGCCCATCAAAAGTGTAAGATCTATCCAAACTCATAATGGTTTCAGCAAGCACTATAGCCACGATGGATCTCCCTTCTTCCATTTGTGGAATCAGCTCAGTGACTCTAGCATCCCTCCAACTAGTAGGGCTCACAAAAATATATCTGACAGTCAGACAGAAGGATAGAGCCCGCATCCTCAAATGAAACCATCCATCATCCTCAAAATCCTTAGGATCATGGAATTATGCTATCATAACAGTCAGATCTACCCAATCATCCACTACCATGGGACTAGCAGCCTCTGTACTCAAGTCAAAAAGTCCCTTGAAAGAGTTGAAATATCTTACTTTCTCAACAGGAGTAGCCAGCATAGCTTCTAGATCATATCCGAGCAGCACAAAAAACTCCTCGAATATAGGACACATCTCTTCCATAGATGTCCCGAATCTGAAGACATGGGCAGTTGGATCCCAAAATCACAAGCAGGCGCGCAGAAATTCCCAATCAACCTTTATGCCTCTTAAGGTGGGCATAGCACTTACCCCATACTTTCCCAGATTAATTCTCTCCACTTTGGTAAGGTTCTTGCACCATAAGAACATTGCATAGCTAAAATAGGGCTCCATTGTGAGGAATAAAAATAAATAAAAATGATGGAGAGCAAAAATATGTTTGAAAATGACTTTTGGAGGCTCAAAAATCGATGGTACAGACTGGGAAATGGATAAAATATGTTTAAATAGGCAAATTTTGGCCTGCCAGATCTGCTACTGGCGGCACACTTATCATGCCGCCCGATACGGCGACACGCTGGACGTGCCACTACAGTGGCGGCATGCTCAGAGGCCGCACGATCCGGACAGGTAGCACGCCGGTCGTGCCACCCACCATTCCTTTGCCTCCTGGTGTCACTTTTCCTTAAAATAGTTTTTACCATGATTTCTCAAGATTTCAGGCTTAAAATAATTGATTTTTCTCAAAATCGAGCAAAAACAAGAGAAAAACGTAAGGTATAGCGCAATGGAATCCTTTTCAGTCAAATAACTGCATACATATCATGCACCCATTTCATTCAAAACATCCATAAGTCATGCATATCAAGATAAAAAGTGCATACATCCAAAATATCATGCATACTTCCAAAAGAGTGCATCATCCTCAATACATGTATACATGAAAAAGTAAAAGCTGACAAAATAGGTAGCTAATGACCACGCTTGGGTCTCCAGCATCTTCGCCTAGACATCTCATCCTCGTGACTATCCTCTGACAAATCCCTGTCATGCAGAAAGGAGTTCAAAACAAATGCATATCGGCTTAAGAGATCGTAGTGATAGTGAATGAACTCCATGGGAACCTAGAGAGGAATGGAAAATATATGAGAATCACTACAAGGCAGACAAAGGGCTAAAAGTACTAGCTATGCAAAAAATTTTACCTCTGTAACAGTCTCAGGGATAGTAGGGAAGAAGGTTGGATTATCATCAGGAAGATGGAAACGTCGTGATCAGTCATCATAAGAAACATAATCCAAATGAGCTGGCAAATAGATAAGACCAGCAGGTAAGGGAACTGGATCAGTTAGACCTCCCACTGAAGCATCTGGAGCTGTGGTTGGAGCTGAGCCACTAGCCCCTGAAGGACCAATCCTAGAATGATCAGCTGCAAAAACTGAGGGGCCAGCCATAACACCTAAAGGTCCAACCCTAGGACCCATGCTACCAACCGGAATGGTACTGCCAACTCATGGAGAGACAAAGCTCCCAACTCTAGAGGGAGGACCTCAGGAAGACGCTGAGCTAGATCCCTAATGTGACGGTCCCTGCAATCTATCCAAGGGAGGTGCACCTCGCATCAAGGATGCCTCGCAGAACTCATTATAGTCCAGGTTAGGCAATAGGTAATCCAGACAGGAAACTCTGGCAGCCCAACCATCCTTTTCCATGATAGCCAGCCCACACATCATGTCTGCCAGAGGGGGCTGTGGCATAACTCTCCCTCCTCTTGTAACTTGTGCCCGCACTCTCTCTCCCAAGTAGAACATCCTCAAAGACTCACAACGGAGTAAGAGTCGACAAGAGGACAAGTCCATACTAGGCTTGAGTTGGTCAGGAATCCACTCTACAAACCTGGTAAAGGGCAACCATCTCACTTGCAAACGGATTGCAATATAAGCAGTAAAAGATAAATAGTAAGATTCAGGTTAAGATCAGCAAAGGAATACTTGGTCTATAGTCACAGTAGCAAAGATTTGTCTGCAATGATCAAATGACAGTCCCATGAAGGAATTTCTATTGGACGCCCTCCAAATATGTCCATAGGGAGGGTCAATAGTAGTAGGCTCTCTTAGTGGCGGAGCCAGCATCGAAAAGTGCTCATAAGCCCAGTACTGCAAGAAACAAAATTTTATCAGTCACTAGACAGAGATCAGATAATAGAATACCATAGTATAATACTCACCTCGATCATAATGGAGGTACCACCGTGGCCGCAAAGTGTGCCACAAGAAATGCTGCACAGCTCATAATACATAGCATAAAGGGCTACACCTCCCCAGTCGAACTCGCCGATCTCATCCAGATTCTCTAATGATCGCAGGATATTTAAATTAATGCTGTGCTTGTTGTTATGCAGAAAGGTACAGCTCAAGATAATCAAGGCGCAAAGTCTAGCACCCTGATCAACACCATACTGACCTGGAGTCTGACCCATGGTCATCAAGCCTTGATGAAGCTAAGAATGTGGGACATTGAGGTTCCCACGAAGGGGATCAGCCCCAATCAGAGCGGTCATCTCTACAGAAGAGCGCTCGATCCATGAAGAATAAAACTCAAAAGGATGAGATCTGAAATGCATACCAGTAAGCATGCTCCACTCGAGAGGAGTGATTATCATCTCATCGCAAGAAAGGTGGAATGTGTTGGTAGTATCCCACTAGTGCTTTGCCAGTGCTCGGACCACAATAGTGTTAATCGACTGCTTGATATCCAGCTCCAGCTACCCGAGCAAGCCAGATGGCTCAAGGCGCAGACAGATAGCCTCCTGATTATTTAGATAAATACAGACTAACTTTATGACACTACGGCCTCCCCTAGGCCTCAGTTGTACTCTCTGTAATTTTTGTAAAAAAAATTATTATTATTATTGATAATTATCAAAATTCCTACTGACTGTGCAGGGAAAGGAAAGCATACCCAAACAGATCCAATGTAGCTGACGTGGCGATCTAGCTCCTTCAGCAATGTCTCCGGGTCCTGAGCACCCATTGCTAGCTGAGTGAACGCTTCCATATTGAGAAAGTAAAAAAAAAAAAAGAAAAAGAAAAAAATTTAGGGAGAAAAGTGAAAACTAGAGAGAGAGAGAAAAGAGAAAGTGAAAATGCACTTATGAGAAAATGTGAAGGAAATGAAGGTTTATATAAAAGTAGAGGTGGGCCCCCCCTCATAACATCTTTTAACTTTTTTGATTCGCAGGTCCAGTTCACGTGGTTTTGCCATAACAGGCTCATTTTAAATCAGAATCCAGTTTCATCTAAAGCAGTGAATTCACATGATTTTTATCCATCTCCCTAAATAGACGAGGTCTCGATTGGAGTTCAGAATCTCCTGAAATTGCAGAAAAACTAAAATTTCAAAAATAGCTTAAAAATTGGAAAATAGTCCAAACAAAGTCAGAATAGCTAGAAATCATACATGAAGCTCTTGCACAACTCCCAATACTAAAGGGGACATAGAATGCTCATAATGACATCCTAGGCCTTCCGGTTCACACTTATCAAATTTGGCCTTTGTCTGGCCAAATCAAATAAGGGGGCAACTATGAACCCTCAACATTACACCTCCAATCGACCGTCTTTCAGTTATGAACCCACAGGATCAAACTGAGCTCAAATCAAAACTAAAATGAACCTAAAATGGATAAAAAAGCAGAAACAGGTCGAACTGGCCAACCGGCGTATGAAAGGCGCGTCGCCGTCTGGATGGCACGTTTGATATGCCGCCGTCTGGGTAGCACGCATTTTGTGCTGCCTTCAAGGTAGCATTGAATTGGTGCCGGCAGCAAGGCGGCATGCTTAACATGCCACCGGACGCTCGGCACGTTGCCGGTGCTGCCCGTGCCACCGGCGATGTACTGACGCCGCCGTCTGGACTGCCGGCACCCCCTAGCTGCTCTATAAATAGAGCCTCCTTCAAGCTCATTTGACACACATTCCAAGGCATAAATCTTCTCTTATACTAACATACTTGTTGCTTTTTTAGATCCAGATTCCAAGTCTTTTGAATTCAAGGTGGAGTTGAGATCTGGAGCAAGGCTCGTTCCATTTGTTCAAAAGTCAAGGAAAGCAAAGGTATAATCCCTTTTCCATTCTCAAAATTCTAAATTAAGATCTAGAATTCTATTTAGGTCTAAAACTAAAAAGATCTAAAATTTATTAATTTAAGAATTAAAATTAAATTGATAAGCAAATCAACACATTTTTAAAACCCCTCCTTCGCAAGAAGGAAGAACTGCATGGGGTTTGATTCCTATTCAATAGGATACGCAGGCTGCCATTCTGAAGGGCATCAACTCTAAAATCTTTTTATCAATATTTTTTCCTTTTTATTTTGATTTATTTACACTAATCTTTTGTTTATGATTTTATAGCTTAGTTGAGGAATGTGTGCTTTTCCTAGTAGCCATAAGGGCTAGAGGAAAGATCCTATTTATTTCAATTGTTTTGATATTATAATAATTAAGTAGGATTTATCTTGCTTATTTATTGTCATTCCATCTCATCATATATATATATATATATATATCTGTTTTATTCATCATTATATTCTTGTTCATGCATACATAAAAATTCATTTTTAAGAGTTATTTTGCAATTTTAGCCAAACTAAAGGAAATATATTTTCTTAATTGTGTAATCACCAAAACCTGACCCCCGAGCCCTCCTTGATCACTCACGGATTAGTGTATTTTCCATTGGGATAAAATCAAATCATTTTTTTGGAGTTAATCAATTTGGGTTTTTCTTTAATTTTCCCAATTAAAATAAATAAATTAAAGTGGCGACTCACTTTTCAACTTTCAAAATACAAAAATAATGTTCTTAACTCACAGCGAGTTCCAATCGTGGAGTTTCTCCCGAAGAGCATTTTAATTCCTCGACGTATCGGACTGGTGCTCGAGCGAGGCCTCACAAGCAACTCAAGAAGTATGAAGTGAATTACCCTACTCAAAACTTGGAATTGGCCATAGTAGTATTCACTTTAAAGATCTAGAGACATTATATGTATGGAACAAAGTGCAAGATCTATACGGATCATAAGAGTCTCTAGTATATCTTGAGCCAAAGTGACCTCAACCTAAGACAGAGGAGATGGGTTGAATTTCTTAAGAACTATGATTACCAGATTCTCTATCATCCCAAAAAGGCAAACATTGTGGCAGATGCCTTGAGTTAGAAATTGATGGGAAGCCTAGCCCATGTGGCCATGCACAAGAGACCTATCGTAAAAGAGTTCAGGGGACTATTTAGCTAGGGCATGAGGCTAGAGATTGGAGAATTATGAGCTCTATTGGCACATTTTCAAGTGAAATCAAAGTTATTGGAGGAGATAAAGACTTCACAAGATAAGATCCGTACTGGGTTAAGTTAAAGGATGAGGCTGAGAAAGGAAAGAACCCTAAGTTTGAAGTAGTCGATGGAATTATAAAGTGTGGTAAGAGCGAATGTATCCCTTGTGTGAATGGACTAAGGGAGAAGATATTAAAAGAAGCACATCAAACACCATACTGTGCTCATCCTAGAACTAGCAAGATGTATCATGATATGAGAGCAAATTATTGGCGGCCTGGACTAAAGAAAGACGTGGCTAAGTTTATGGTCTCTTGCCTAACTTGCCAACAAGTCAAGTATAAACATCAATGACCCTCTAGACTGCTACAGGAGATTAAGTTACCTTAGTGGAAGTGGGAGCATATCATGATGGATTTCATAGTTGGTTTACCTAGGACCTCCAAAGGATATGACTCTATATGGGTCATAGTAGATTGACTAACAAAGTCTACCCATTTCCTAGAAGTTAAGACCGCATACTCTGCAGCCTAGTATACGCAGTTATGCATAGATGAGATCATAAGACTACATGAGATACTGACGTTCATCATCTTGGACAGAGGCACTCAGTTCACCTCGAGGTTCTAGCAAAAGTTGCAAGCAGCATTAGGAACACAATTAGACTTCAGTATGATGTTTCACCCTTAAATGAATGGGTAGGCCAAAAGAACAATTTAGACACTAGAAGATATGTTAAAAATGTGTGTCCTGGATTTCGATGGTAGCTGGGATAAGTACCTACCTTTGATTGAGTTTGCCTATAATAATAACTACCATTAGTCCATTGATATAGCACCATACGAAGCCTTGTATGGAAGGAAATGTCATTCTCCAATCTATTAGGTTGAGCCTGGAGAGAAATACATGGAGATGCCAAAATTGCTCAAAGAGACTATCGTGAAGGTACCATTGATACAAGATCGGCTGAAAACAGCCTTCAATCGATAAAAGAGCTATGTGGATCCCAAGAGAAAGGACGTCTATTTCACTGTGAGAGATCACGTTTTCTTAAAGGTTTCCCCAATGAAGTTATGAGGTCTAGTAGGAAAGGAAAGCTATCGCCTCATTTCATCAATCCTTTTAAGATCTTGGATAAGGTTGGGGAAGTGTCTTATAGACTTGCCTTACCCCTAACTCTAGCACATGTACACTCGGTATTTTACATCTCGATATTTAGGAAGTACGTGTTGAATCCCTCCAATGTTCTGTCACTGCCAGATATTGCAATAGACGAGCAACTATCTTATGAAGAGATACCAATAGCCATAGTGGATTGATAAGTGAAAAAGTTAAGAAATAAGGAGATACCTATGATCAAGGTTCACTGGCATAATTATGGAATGGACGAGTGTACTTGGGAAGACAAAGAAAGGATGCGGCAAAAGCATCCCCAGCTTTTCGACAACATATGAGTAAGTATCTAAATTTGAGGATGATTTTCTTTTAAGCGGGGGAGAATGTAACAACCCATACCTTTGCTAGGAGTTTCGTGACAAATTGCTTGACTTTATAGCCATTGTGACAAAGTGTGTGCTTTCATGAAATTTCATATACTATGTGAATTATGAGCACGTGGCATGCTAGACTAGTTTTAATATGCATAATATGAATTATTAACATGAAATAGATGATTTATGTGAAGTGCATATGCATTAATTAATTTAATGGATATAAAGTGAATTTTCATGCACAAAGTAAATTTTAAGCATAAAATAATTTTTATGAGCAATTTTCAAATACTTTAAATTAAATATTTTTGAGAGAATTTTAATGAAAATAAGAAGCAAAATATTTTATTTTTAATACATTTTAATTAGCCCATAAATTAGATTAAAAATCTAATTCACCAAAAGACCAAGACACCTAAGCACTCCTAACCTATCTCATTAATGGCAATCTTATAATTTTGCACCCAAAACCCTAATACTAAGCTAATATTCGGCCTCCCTTGTACTGAGCAGCCTCTATTCTATTTCTTGTTAGGTTTTACATAATTTTTCTCCCAAAAAAAAATCCTCTCTTGGCAGAAATTCATAAGGTGCCGCCAAACTTTGTGATTTTGTGATCTTCTTTGTAAGTTTTCCTCTTCTTTCAAGTCAATTTTCAAATTTTATGAAACCAATCATAAGTAATCCATATGGAGCTGTATATTTCCTAATTTCTTTCTTTATTATATTAGGCCTAGCCCTATTCTTGGAGGATGAAACTGATTTCCAACCATGAACATATCTCTTTCTTCTCAAATCCATCAAAAGTGAACCCTAAAACCTCAAAGTTAGAATTTTCATGCATATGTGCATTAGGGGGGGGGGCGGTGGGCAATTTGTGTGTTTATCCATCCTAAACTGATTTTTGTTATGTTTATATGAAAAATATCAGTTTAAATCATGCGTTTACATATTACTATAATGATCGGAAAGTATGAAAAACAAGAAAAACCCATGGTTTCCCATGGTGATGAAGGTTCGGCCAAGATTAGGATTTTGATCCCAAGGCCTATAATTTTTATAAGATTCATTTTAGTGATTGTTGATATGTGTATATGAATAGTACATGATTTAATTGCATGATGATTGAAAGAGTAACTCTAGGAAATTCCTAGAGTGGTTCGACCAAAACCCTAATTGACATGTGTGGCTAATATGTGTACATGGTTAAGTGGCATGTGAATTGGGTTTTATGATGTGTTAATTATGAATTAATGATCCTATTTTGCATATGGCATTGATTGTATGATTTGGTCCAAAAGAGACAAGCATGACTCTTCTAAGGTTTATTAGTTAAGTTGATATATATGGAAAGTATTAAGTGTACCAAGATGGAAGTTAAATTAAATTTATATTAAGATTATGATTCATTGTGTTTGGCTTTAGAAAAGTATTGATATTAACTATTATATGAATTCATGTGAGCCTAAAAAGGCAAAGTGTGCAAGACATAAAAGTTAATAAGTTATGTACAAGTGATGAATGCACTTCTAAGTGCAACTCTAAGTATATGTGAATGATATACGTGCAAGGGGTAGTTATGAGATAGCATAGCATGATGTTAAGCCAATAGTAAGTATTGAATTGTAATGGTATGTTAGAGCTTGGGGATTGTTAGAAGTGTAAGGGCTACGAGCATTAGGAGCTAAGGAACCACAAGGTGAGTAAACATTATGTTCATGTTACAAGTACAAGTGTCACCTCAAAATAACCTGTCAAAAAGCAACCTATAAGTATATAGGGCAATTGAAGTATATTGAAAGCACCCAAGGTCATATCTCTCAAGGAATTGCAAATGGAAATATTTGTTTTGATTTTAAGCAAAATAAATGAAAAGAAGTTTAATGTTTTGAAAATAAATAATTGCAAAATAGGAAATTAAAAGAAAATGTAGATTAAGATGCAATAAGTTTTAAAACAATGAATGAATGATGTCTAGGGTTTGTATTCAGCTTATCAATCATATATGATCATGAATATATCCAATTGATTATCTAGCTTTAGCGTTCATAGAAATTATTCTATCAAATTATATATCAAAAATTAAAACCAAATCTTAAAACTTATATTTCTAATTCATTTTAAGATCCTAAAGGAATGAGATCCAGAATTGAACTTCAACTCTCATTCCCTCGTTCAAAACCTAAGTCGAACAATTGGTAGCTAAGCAATTATTCAATAAAAATTAATCAATTCAATTAGGGATAAATATAATCAAATGAGATTATATTCAATTCCATATCATGAACATCTCATACAAACCCTAGACAAAGATGAAATTAGCTCATGGGAAATAAAGAAATCATCATAATCTTATTATAATCAAAAGAATTCATTAAATCAATTCTATCAATTCAATAATCCCTAAAAAGAATTATATTAAAATAATAAGAATTAAACCGAGTTGCTTTATCATTTTATCTGAGTCAATCTCTTGAATCTTCACAAACAAATTCCCCAAGAACAAAATTATGATCTAAGTGTTGAAATCTCAAAACTTAAGGAAAATAGAAAACTGAAAGAGGAAAATACTATTCTCCCAAAATTACCCAAAATCAAGATCAAAATCTAGATACTTTTCTTCCTCCCAACCACCCTATTTATAACAACAAAACTTCTTATTTAGTTCTTACTTTCCTAAAATAGTTTAAGAATGAAAATCCTTAAGAATCTTAGAAAATCTTTAATGTTTGTGCGTAGGAGATGCAGTGGGCACTGGAATTGGTCAACTAGGCACTGGAATAAGTAGGCAATAAAGGAATCTTCTATTGCATGGTGCTAGAAAGCTTCAGCGGATGCTGGGACAAGCAAGTAGCAAGTTGCTTGCTGCTGCGCACACTGCTGTTCCTGGCGAGACGCTAGGGCACTTACTGAAATAGACAAACATCCTACTGTGGGGCACTGTAGCTCTTGGTGAGATGCTAGGGTAGAAATGGCAGCAGGCACCTCACAATAGTGTAGTGCTGGACATTCTGGCGAGGCGCTGGAGACGTGTTGCTACTCCTACGAGACGCTGAGGCTGCCATGGTAACACTCCTCCTACCACGTATTGTGACACTTTGCCAAACTTTCATTTTTCGCTCCAATTTTCTACAAAACAAGACTAACCTTCCTTAAACCTAAAAAGGTGAATAAAATAACACAATCTAACCTATATAACACGAATTACACACAAAATACCTAATTTATCACAAAATAAAAACATAAAAATATGCCACAAAAAAATTCCCCCACACTTACCCTTTTGCTTATCCTCAAGCAAAACCACACTCAACTATTTTACTTAGTTAACAATAAGAACCATATATACTTAAGAAAACATAGTGTGCCTCAAAAGATAAATGTTTGAATAAGAGTATAGCAACAATTGCAAAATACTCAACATAATTTACCCAAAATCATCACAAATCCACCAAGTATCAATCAAATCTTCGCAAAGATTACCAAGAAGAAAACTTGTTGCACTTTATGATAGGCATATATACTTACTATTATCAAAGAGAATTTCTATTCAAAGGATTCATATCCAAGCATGTTCATCCACCTCATAGGCACACTAACCAATTTCATCTCTACTAATGGAGTCCACAAAGGTTAAAAAGATCAAAATGTCTTTATTAAGGCTATAATGGGGTTTAAAGGGTAATGGGTTAATCAAGAAACAAGTTAACATGAACAAAAAAAAATTTCTTTGAAAATGATGCCAAACAAAACACAAATTAACCTCAATAATAGCCATTCATCCTTAATAACGGAGCAATAAGCATTTTAAACTTCAAATTGTCTGAGAGGAAATACTTATTTTATTTAATTTTCTCTTTTTTTTTTTTTTTTTTTTTTGTATTTCCCCCACACTCATGTTTGTGTTTACTCCACTCAATTGTAAATAAATTTTTAAGAGGTTACTATCTTTACTAACTTTGCATCATTATCCAAAGAAAACACAAGGGTAGTGACAATGTGGTTTAATTAAACAAAGAACTCAAGTTTAAAATATATATGTTGATGCTTTTATTTTGTTTAAAGGGTGAACTAGTGGTAAACATTTAAAACAGGTGGATATAAGGATTTGGTTAAAATAAAGAAATGCCTTAATCATTTCTTCCTTCCCTAAGTAGACTTAAAATTTCGCTTTGACTAATTGGCTAGCATGTTCTAAAGTGGGCGAAATTACTCAATGATAACATGTTGCATAAGCCCTCTCTAAATACACCATGCAAAAACCTCTCCAATAATTTAAGCAGATATCAACTCAGTTTCAAAGCAATGATTAAGGGCAAAACGAATTTAGTATCCAAAGCAATTGAAGATAATCTAATTCAAATACAATCTTATTATATCATTGGCCACACTTAAATTTTAATTCTGAAATTAACACCTTGTGACAAGCTAAGTAAATAGTCAAGTAAGTTTTAGCAAAAAGGGACAAATCAAGGGGAGTTACTCCTAGTTTGCATAATATTACACAAAACAATACACGAAATTACTCCCCCCCCCCCCCACACTAAAACTCCACATTGCCCTTAATATAGAAATGTATGCAAATATTCATATTTTAGGACCAAAAACTAAAAACTAAAAAGTACAAATGACAATCGAGAGAGAAAGGTTACCTTATTCATCTGCCGCAGATGGCAAAGGAGGGGGCAATTCCAATACAATGCTGGACTGCTAACAAAATTGAGCAAACTTGTGCTGATGAGATTTTTATTCTTACTCTACCTTATCAAACCTTTAGTGTATCTCAGCACTCCAGGCCAGGTTTTGTTCTTCCATCGAGTCAAGTTTGCGCAAGACCATTTGCCACCCAGCACCTCACTTGTTGGCTCTATAGCAGGAGGATCTATCTCAGCAGAGTGTTCATTTTTAGGATGACTCGAAAAAGATCCTCTATAAAGCAAATATGGTGATGGGTTCATGAGTCGGTGATCCCGCCAACGCTTTCGAGTTTCTAATGCCCTCAAATATCATTTTGCAGTAACCACCTCGGATTGAATCCAAGACTCCATTATGAAATTCCATGTTGGTAGCAGTTGCAGGTCTTCAGAGGTGGAATCAAGAAGATCATAGGAAACTACTGTTGCGGAAACAATGTGACCCATATTCAAATTATACCTCTCGTGAGTGATCATATCCATAATTATGTGACACAATAAAGAGCCAGTGTTAATCCTTTTCCCATTGGCCAAGCACCATAAAACACACAATTCCTTATACGAGACCTTACTACTCTCTAATTTTCCAAACACAGCATGGCACATAAACTTGTGCAAAATGAGGGTAACATGATCTTTAATAAATCCATTGGGAGCTTTATTGGTATTAAAATTCTTAAGCCCAATCAATTGCTCCTAAAATTCATTGGCATTAAACTTACTCTCCAAACAATCTTCACCATCCGTAGGAAATCCAAAAACCTCGTAGAATTTTTCATGCCCAAGTCTATATTCTTTATCATGGAGTCTTTCTCCATCCACTTTGGTGAGAATGCGAAATGGGGCTCTATAATCCTCTCTCAAATCCTTCATTTCTTTCCTTTCTTTGCCTTTAGTTTTAGAACCTTTCTTCCCCATACTTTTAACTCTCTTAGACATGATTGGTGGAATGAAGAGAATTGAAGTGAGAAATTTAGAGTTGGGGAGGAGATGGAAGGACCATGTTGAAGAAATTTAAAGAGGAAAAAGGAATTGGAATAGGGTGGAGGTTGTGGGATGGGTGGAGTTTGTGGGACGGGTTGGAGGTTGTGGGACGGGTTAGGGAATTTTGGGAAAGTAATGGGATGAGTAATGGGGAGAGAATGAATAAGTCGGAATGAGCTATAACTTAAAATGGAAGTGATGGTGTCTAAAATCCCTGGAATACCCTTCATAAAATGCCTTTACTGCTGGATGCAGTGGCCTCTGCTGCTGGCGCCAGGGTGTCCCAGTGTGGCACTACTGGTAACGTGTCTGCTAGAAGCTCTTACTATGCGTGCCAAGGGATCATTGTGAGGCATTGTTGGAAGCATTCTGGAGAGCTTTCTGCTAGAAGCTCCTGCTGTGTGCACTAACGGATCGTTGCGAGGCGCTGCTGGAAGCATTCTAAAGAGCTTTCTACTAAAAGCTCTTACTGCACGTGCTAAGGAATCCCAGCGTGGCACTGCTGGAAGCATCTTGGTGGCCTGGTTGCTAGCAACTCCTGCTGTATACACCAAAGGGTCTGGCGAGGCACTGCTGGCAATGTGTCTGATGGCTTGTCTCTGTTGCGTATGCCAAGGCAAGCTTATTAGGCACTACTGGTAGTGTCCTAGTGGCCTATGGACTCCTGCGTGGCACTGTTGGATGCTAAAATCTTTTGCACATCTTCTAGTACCTATGTGCCACAAAAAACATAGCCAAACCAACACATAAACCCGAATTAAAAATGACATAAAAATAAGCGAAAAAGATAAATGTTAAAAAGAACAAAACAAAACCTTATTATTTTTATTATTATTATTTTATTATTTTTATTATTTTTTTTACTAGGATCAACAAAATAAAAATAATTATCTTGGGTTGCCTCCTAATGAGTGTTCTTTAACGTTGTCTTAGCTGGACATTTAGGGGTGAATTAAGGGTCCACAACCAAAATGCTCTGAATTTCTTTAACCTCTTGCACACCTTCATAATATGGCTTGACTCTTTGACCATTGACTCAAAAAGTTTCATTTGTGTGAGAGTTAAGCAATTCAACAGCCCCAAAGGGAAATACTACATTGACAAGAAAAGGACCACTCCAGTGGGATTTGAGTTTACCTGGAAATAGGCGCAACCGCTAGTTGAAAAGCAAAACTTTCATACCTGGTTCAAGGATCTTTCGAACAAGGTTCTTGTCATACAAAGCCTTAGTCTTTTCCTTGTAAATTCGAGAGCTCTCATATGCTTCATTTTGGAGCTCATCCAATTCTAACATCTGCAACATTCTTTTTTCCTTTGCTTTCTCCAAGTCAAAATTCAAAGCCTTGAGAGCCTAATACGCCTTGTGTTCCAACTAAACTGGCAAATGGCAAGCCTTGCCAAATACAAGCTGAAATGGACTCATCCCCAAAGGAGTCTTGTATGCTATCCTATACGCCCACAATGCATCAGTAAGGTGAACCGCCTAATCTTTTTGAGATGAATTCACTGTCTTCTCCAGAATTCCCTTGATTTACTTGTTGGATGTCTCTACTTGCCCTGAAGTTTATGGATGATAAGGGGTTGCCACTTTATGCTTAACTCCTGACTTAGTCATTAGCTTCTCAAAAAGCTTGTTGCAAAAATGGCTTCCCCCATCACTAACAATTACCGTTGGCGTGCCATACCTGCTAAGAATAAATTCTCTAACAAATTTGATAATAACATTAGCATCATTAGTTCGGGTAGGAATTGCTTCCACCCATTTAGAAACATAATCCACAGCTACTAAAATGTATTGAAAACCAAAGGAAATGGGGAAGGGTCCCATGAAATCAATGCCCCATACATTAAAAATTTCAATAATAATATAATTAGTTAAGGGCATCTCATTCCTCTTACCAATATTACCTACTCTTTGGCATCTATCACATTGTCTGCAATAATCATGAGCATCTTTAAAAAGAGTAGGCCAAAACAAACCACTTTGAAGGACTTTCTCAACTGTCTTTTTTCCTCCAAAGTGACCACCACAGCTAAGATCATGGCAAAATCTAAGAACACTCAGCTGCTCATCATCAGGAACACACTTGTGGATAATCTCATCTTTGCAAATTTGAAACAAGTAAGGCTCATCCCAAAAATAATATTTGCAAACATGTAAAAACCTTTTCTTTTCTTGATAAGTCAAATCAGTTTGCAAAACACCACAAGCAAGATAATTAGCTATGTCAGTAAACCATGGGACTTGTGACACTTCAAATAACTATTCATCAGGAAATGACTCCAAATCTATGTTAATATTACTCAATGCAAGTTCATTTTCATTTAAAAAGGGTAACCTAGACAAGTGATCTGCCACAAGATTTTCACTCTCCTTTTTATCCCGAATTTCACAATCAAAGTCTTGCAAAAGTAATACCCACCTAATTAAGCGCGTTTTAACATATTGTTTAGACAAAAGATATTTTAAAGTAGCATGACTAGAATACACTATCACTTTAAACCCAATCAAATATGCCCTAAACTTATCTAATGCAAAAGTAACAGCTAACATTTCTTTCTCTGTTGTAGTGTAATTCACTTGGGCATTATTAAGGGTGAAACTAGTATAATATATGACTTTTAAAAACTTGTCAACCCTTTGTTCCAAAATAGCCCCTAACGCATGATTAGATGCATCACATATGATTTCAAAAGGTAAAGACCAATCAGGGGCAACAATGATAGGTGCAGTAGTGAGCTTCTCTTTCAAGGTATTAAAGGCGTGCATGTAGTTATCATCAAACTCAAAAGGAACATCTTTCCCTAGTAACTTACAGAGGTTAGTTTATCTTAGAAAAGTCCTTAATAAACCTCTAATAAAAACCAACATGCCTTAAAAAACTTCTTATTCTCTTAATAGATGTAAGAGGAGGTAAGTTTGCAATTAGGTCCACTTTAGCCTTATCAACCTCTATACCCTTACTCGACATAATGTGACCCAAAACAATGCCATGAGTCACCATGAAATGACTTTTCTCTCAACTCAAAGTAAGATTGCACTCAATACACCTTTCAAGCATAAGAACTAATTTGTTGAGACAATCATCAAATGAATTACCAAAAACAGAAAAGTCATCTATAAATACCTCAATGAAGTTATTTATCCTGTTAGAAAATACGGACATCATGCATCACTGAAAAGTTGCTAGAGCATTACGTAGCCCAAAAGGCATCCGTCGGAAAGCAAAAGTCCTAAAAGGACACGTAAAAGTAGTTATGGCCTAATCCTCTGGTGCTATTGTCACTTGATAATAACCTGAAAGTCCATCAAGAAAATAGTAATAAGAGTGTCCAGCAAGCTTATCCAATATTTGATCTATAAAGGGTAAAGGAAAATGATCCTTCTTGGTGGCATTGTTCAATTTCCTATAATCAATGCACATTCGCCACCCAATGACAGTCCTAGTTGGGACTAACTCATTGTTTGCATTTTTTACCACTATGATTCCTATTTTCTTAGGAACTACATGAACCAGACTAACCTAACCACTATCCGCAATAGGATAGATCACTCCCTCATCAAGTAATTTTAGCACTTTCTTCTTTACTACCTCACTCATGTTGGGGTTTAACCTTCTCTGCATCTCCCTCTTAGGCTTAGCACCTTCTTCTAAAATGATTTTATGCATGCACATAGCGGGACTAGTTCCCTTGATGTCACTCAACCCCCAACCTATTGCCTTCTTCAATCTTTTCAACTCACACACTAATCTCTCCTCTTCCTTTTCACTTAACAAGGTTGAAATAATTATAAGTGAATTCTCTCCCTTACTTAAAAATACATACTTTAAGTGTTGAGGCAGCTCCTTAAGTTCTAAGGATGGTAAGGGTTCTTTCTCCCTATTTTGGATTAATGGAAGCTCAACAATCTTCTCCTCTCCTAACTCTTCTACTTCCACCTCATCTAGGCATTCAATGGCACTTACTACTTCTAGAAAATAGATGTCAGCATCTTGTTCAAGTGTAAGGGTGATTTCCAGCTTATCCTAAAAAATATCCTGCAAGAAAACTTATTGAACAACAATGTTTATGCAATCAACAAAGGAGCACTCTTCATATAATGATGTGGTTATAACAGTAAGATTGTTAAAAATAGAAAACTCAACAATTTGACCCAAAATAGTCATGGTTAACTTTTCATTCTTAAACATCAATTAAAGTACTTATTATTGCCATAAAAGGTCTTCCTAACAAAATATACAATTCTAACCTATTTGACAACTCATCACCTATGTCCAATACCATAAAGTCAATAGGTACAATCAACCCTCCAACTTGCACTAGCACATCTTTTATAATTCCCTTAGGAAATCGTAAAGATCTATTAGCTAGTTGCAAACACATTTTAGTGGGTCTCAATTCTCCTAAATTTAATTGCACAAACAAGGCATAGGGCATCAAATTAATACTTGCACCTAAATCCAACATACCTTTAGCCCCCTCACCATTGCCCATACTAATATTAATCACAAAACTACCAGGATCTTTAGCTTTAGGAGGTAATTTATGCTAGAGTACAACATTAGTACTTTAAACACAATAACTTTTTCTTCCATTTCCAACCTCCTTTTCTTAGAATTCAACTCTTCGGAAAATTTTGCATAAAAAGGCACATTTTTTTATTACATCAAGCAAAGGCAAATTAACACTTACCTTGGATAGCATTTTGAACAATTCATCAAATTACATATCCTACTTACCATTTTTGAGACGACTTGAAAATGGAATAGGCGGTCTATATGGATCGTCCGCCTTGTGCAACTTTAAAGGAGACAAGGTCTCATTCACTTTCCTTTGTTCCTCTAGAATGCTAACAAGCTCATTACTGCACTTTTCCTTCTTTAGCTTATCCTAATCATCACCTGCATTATCAAGATTAATACCAACAGCATTATTAATGATCTTACCACTTCTAAGGACTATGATGGCTTTAGCTTTCTCTGGTTGACTAGGGAGTTTCCCTTATTGGTGTGATTGCACATGACTTACTTTTTGCCTAACTTGAGTCTCGACCTTTCTGACTGAAGCTTCCAATGAATCAAACCTCCTATTGTTAGCCTCCTAATTTTTAGTGCTAGCTTAAATGAAAGCATTCAAGCTATCCTCCAAAGATAGCTTTCTTTGTTGTTGTGGGTTTGATGATTCTCCTTAGAATGGTTGCCCTCTTTGCATCATTTGAAACTGAGGCTGCTACTGGTTGTTGTATCTCTAAGAAAAATTTTGATGGTTTCTCCAACCTTGGTTGTAAGTATTAGAGAAAGGCTCATTCCTTGACCTAGGTTGGAAACCATCGAGAGCTTGTGCTTGCTCTAGTTCATCTGCATAGACATCAAAACTAGAAGGGCAAATATTAGCACCATGACCAAAAATTGCCACAAACTCCATATACCTCTTGTTGTTGTGCTGGTGTGTTTCCCTTCATGGATAAAAGTTTGATTTGATGAGTGAGCTCGACTATTTACATAGTCACATCCTTACCAAGAGCTCCTTTTTGAACTCCCACTCTTCTTCCCCTTTCACTTTTCTGGTGAGAATTAGCACTAAGCATCTCAAAAGGGTCATAAGTTTCCTCAGCAATGATCTTACCCATTACCCCTCTAACTACATTATCCACTATGCTTTGGCTTTGGAATGTGAGCTCATCATAAAAGAACTTATTGAGCAATTGCAGTGGATAGTGATGATGGGGGCACTAAATTTGCAACATCTTAGACCATTCTCATGCCTCATGAAAAGGTTCTCCTTTTATTTGTGTGAAGATTGCAATCTTCAATCTCAAATCACCTGTCTTTTAGTGAGTAAACTTCCTTATGAATTTATTGTATACCTCCTCCCAAGTGGTCAATGAATCAAAAGTGAGTGTCATCAACCAAGACTTAGCTTTGTCCTTCAAAGTGTAAGGAAAGCATCTCATCCTCAACTAATCTTCAGTTAGACCTTGTAAAGGAAAGGTCTGTATGGTGGATTAGAATTCCCTGATGACATTGAGAGGGTCTTTATTTAGCACTCCATAAAAGGATGGGAGCATGTTGTAATGGATGTTCTTCAATTCGTAATTTCTGGTAGCTGCATTATGTCTAATACATGATGTTGCGGTGCCAATGATTGGCCTAGCATAATCCTTTATAGGACTTCTTTCTTATGCCATGATGTATGGTTGTTCCTCTTGGTCTTTTATCCTTAGATTCTCTGGATCTATTGGATCAACTGGTCCCCGTTTAGCTCCAGTCTTCTTCTTTCTCCACCTAACATGTGAATGTTATCAATAAAAGGGGCAAGCTCTTCTTCCAAAGATCTTCTCCCTTGTATAAAAGTCTCAAAAAAACAAATGTAAATAAAAACTAAAAACAAATATATTCACAATGAAACAAACAAATTTGCCTTGCAATTCCCCGGCAACGGCGCCAAAAACTTGTTCATCTCAAAATAAGCTATCAAAAAGTGACCTGCAAGTATACAGGCAATTGAAATATATTGAAAGCACCTAAGGTCGTATCTCTCAAGGAATTGCAAATGGAAATATTTGTTTCAATTTTAAGCAAATTAAATGAAAAGAAGTTGAATGTTTTGAAAAGAAATAATTGCAAAATAGGAAATTAAAAGAAAATGTAGATTAAGATGCAATAAGTTTTAAAACAATGAATGAATGATGCCTAGGGTTTGTATTCAGCTTATCAATCATATATGATCATGAATATATCCAATGGATTATCCTAAAGTTTTAATTTCTAACAATTCAAAGAATAGAACTCAATCTAATAGCTTTCACATTCATATAAATCATTCTATCAAATTATATATCAAAAATTCAAACTAAATCTTAAAACTTATATTTCTAATTCATTTTAAGATCCTAAATGAATGAGATCCGAAATTGAACTTCAACTCTTGTTCCCTCATTCAAAACTTAAGTCGAACAATTAGTAGCTAAGCAATTATTCAATAATAATTAATTAATTCAGTTAGGGATAAATATAATCAAATGAGATTATATTCAATTCCATATCATGAACACCTCATACAAACCCTAGACAAAGATGAAATTAGCTCATGGAAAATAAAGAAATCATCATAATCTTATTATAATCAAAAGAATTCATTAAATCAATTCTATCAATTCAATAATCTCCAAAAATAATTATATTAAAATAATAAGAATTAAACCAAGTTGCTTGATCTGTTTTATCCGAGTCAATCTCTTGAATCTTCACAACCAAATTCCCCAAGAACAAAATTATGATCTAAGTGTTGAAATCTCAAAACTTAAGGAAAACAGAAAACTAAAAGAGGAAAATACTATTCTCCTAAAATTACCTAAAATAATGATCAAAATCCTGATACTTTTTTTCCTCCCAACCACCCTATTTATAATAATAAAACTTCTTCTTATTTAGTTCTTACTTTCCTAAAATAATTTAGGAATGAAAATCCTTGAGAATCTTGGAAAATCTTCAATGTTTAAGCTTAGGAGATGCAGCAGGCACTAGAATTGGTTAGCTAGGCGCTGGAACAAGCAACCAATAAAGGAACCTTCTGTTGCATGGCATTGGAAAGCTTTGGCAAATGCTAGGACAAACAAGCAACAGGCTGCTTGCTTCTGTGTCACACTGCTGTTCCTGGCAAGACGCTGGGGCACTTGCTAGAACAGGTAATCCTACTGCGAGGCGCTACAGCTTTTGGCGAGACGCTGGGGTAGAAATGGCAGTAGGCACCTCATAGCAGTGTGGTGCTGGATGTTCTGGCGAGGCACTAGAGACATACTGCTGCTCCTGCAAGGCACTGAGGCTCTCACGGTGACACTCCTCCTGCCGCATCTTGCGACACTTCACCAAACTTTCATTTTTCACTCTAATTTTCCACAAAACAAGACTAACCTTTCTCAAACCTAAAAAGGTGAATAAAATAACACAATCTAACCTATATGATATGAATTACACACAAAATGCCTAATTTATCACAAAATAAAAACATACAAATATGCCACAAACAACAAGTTATCATGATATGTGAACCTTTGAGATTCTTGAAACCTGAGTTCCTTTCTATCATAAATTATAATTATATGATTTCTTTGTTAAGCTTAGGTTGCCAAAGGACAATTGGTCCAAAACTTTTATTGACCATTCAGTGATAAGAAAAGAGCCTTTGTGATTATTGCTTTACTTTACATTCTTTATAGAACCACACTGTTGTTTATCTTTTATTTAATGAGCTAAACTTCTATTGGTACTATTATACATATGATTATATTCTTTAATGCTATTGTTACAAGTGATTGCCATTAGCTTTGGCTATAGTGCCTATGAACCCTTATATGCAGAAATCCTCATGCTGATGCGGGAAATCATCAGAACCTTTGCATATGGTCTTAACCCGATTGATAAGGGTAGTGTATCCACCTCAGCTGGAAGGGATGGTTCTAGCTGTGGAGCCTAATCAGCTTTATGCTTCTTTTTAAGTTGGGAGTTAGAATTTGGTATGATGCCACCTCTCTCTTTCATGGTCGAATGACTAAGGCAAAAGTTGTCACTCTATAAGTTACAAGTTTGATTTGTACAAAACTTGCTAAATTGCAAACTATGAATTAAGAATTATGAATCCTTCTAAAGGGATAGGTGTTATTGTACAAGTTGTATTATTTTCTCATTGAGATTATCTATCTCACTCCTTTTCTTATGTGATTTCAGGTGAGTTTTATAAGAAGGCAAAGTGGTAGCTCAAGCAATCTACTCCCCCTTGGGAGATTTCCTTGTCCAAGTCTATTTACATACTATGATATGCAAGAGTCACTTTTAGATGCTCCGGGAGTTTTTTTATGGAACATTATTCATTTGATCATTTATTAGAGTCTTAAATGTTCATTTTCTTATAGATTGTATTCAAAGTATTTTTAAACTATTCTTCCGCTAGTTAAGGATATCCTTTATTAATGGTAATATAAGTTAATGCATGAGATTTTTGTATGATCCTAGGCAATGTCTAACCATGCATGAGAGGGTTCTATAGGCTTGGGTGATCTTATGTCTTCCCATGTTTTAGGACCATCATATCTTAGAAGTTAGGATGTGACAAATAAACAAAGCAATCTAAGGAGTTACCTTGGGGTAAGTCTCTGGGCCTTTAATAAAAACCTCTACCACAGTAATCGAAGTAGTAGAAGCAACATAAGCCACTATTGCAAGAGCTTTGCTTGGAGATACGACATCAATAGCAATATCCATTATGCCAACGAGAGCTAAAAAATAAAGAAAAGAAATTAAAAGCGAACAACAAAATTCAACAAATAACAAAAAGAAAGACAGAAAGAAATTTGCCTCTAAAAATAAAAGTTTTTCCTTCGATCACTGTCTTAACAAATAAATAGTAAAGGGCCTTGAGAGTAGCCACATCAGGCAAGGAGACCTTCCACTCCTCAACAAATTTCTCCTAAGCCTCCACCTTCTCAGCATAGGGGGACCTCCTAGGCTTAATACTCTTCGACCACCTCAAGTGAGCCTTCCTAACTACTCTAAGATCTATGGTGGGAGAAGGCAAAGAAGGGAAGGAAGGAAGACGAAGGTTACCTATCCCTACTTTAATCTCTAGTGTGTTGATGTCCTTTACCACCTAAGCCAAGTAGGCCTCAAATTCAGCATGGTGATGTCCTCCAATACCCTCTCTAGGTTCCCCCAATAGCTCTGCTCCTTTGGAGGTGTGGGCAATGGTTTTGAAGATGCTAGGCACTAAAGGACCCTTTGTCTTCACCTTCGGAGGAGGAGGCAAAAGTAACCCTTTCCTTGCAGTTGACAAAGAAGGTGGAGGAGGGGGAACCCCTTTTAGATTCAGGAATCAAAATTCCTTTCTAAGTAGTAGGCTTGGCGATAGGCATAGTAAAAGTATAGGTTAAAGAGGTCGTTCTTTCCACAACAAAAACATAAGGGTTTAAAGTCTTAACAAGCCTTCTTCATATGACATAAAATTCCTAGAAAATCATATTAATTATAATGACACATGGCCATGTGTAAGGAGTGAAGAGACGTGAATTAAATGCATGGTTTTATCAGCCATCCATACATTTAATGACTTTAAGACCATTCACCTACCCTATGTGCGCCTCAAAGGTGAAGCTCTTTAAGACAATCAAATTCCTCCACCCTAATGAAAACTTCCAACCAATTAGGTTGCTCTACTAGAGTGAAGGCTCCCCATCAAGCAAAGTGTGAAGCTCAGCCTTTCCTAACCAGCCTTTGACAAAGCCTGCCTAGAGAAGGATCTTCTTTCTTGCCCTAATAATGCTAGTGATTTCAAAAGTCTGATCTCAATTCTAACAGTAGGAGAGCAATAAAGGAATTGTTTCATTAGAGGCTTTGTCCTTTGTCCTTGCCCCAATGAAATAATGGGGCCTCTAATAAGGAACAAAAATAGCTCATCAGACTACTGGGCTCTTGAAGATGAAGGCTTATTTACATCCTAAGCCCAAGTGTCTGACACTAAGACAAAAGCCCCAGAGCAAAGGCCTAAACTAGATAAGCTAAGGAGGCTCACTTCTTTTGGCCTAAATCTTTAAAGCCTTCTGAAGACTTTCTCCTTGCTCCTACCTCAAGTAACTTCCTTAGCAAGCTACCTTTTGTGTGGTTGAGAACTCCTGGTACACATGTCACATTAGTTATCAAGAAGACCTTTAGCAGGTGATGCACCCTTGAGTTTTGGCACAACCATTCACCTAACACATCCCTAAGGACAAGACAAATGCCTATGCACTGACGATCACTGCACCAACCAAACCACTCAGAGACATGCTTTGTCAAAAGATATTTCCTTTCTTCCAAAAAGGGTACAAAAATTTCGTTCCATGTAGACCAATACAAAAGAGAAAGAAGAGCGCATAATTCAGGGAGAATGAACTCTACATTCTCTCACCTCTTTTCTCTCACTAAAAAACTATATGACCAAAGAGGAGAAATTCTCTCTACTAATCACTAGCGAAGCCATTACTGACTTAAGCATCAAAGGCTCGTTGCCAATCACAAGGCTTGACCCTCCTTACCATCTTTTTCTTCTTTGCATGCTATATTCCTGAAGGCCCAACATGAAAGATCCAGCCCATTTAATCTTACTTGATCAAGCTCCAATCATGGAGCATGTTTTAAATTATTGTTCTATTATATAATGTCTTTAGCTTGGCAAATTATATCTTGGACCCGAAATCATGATGCATTATGGTCCCAAGGTAAAGGTTAATTATTCTATATATGTAGAAAAAGCATAAAAAAGACTGGTTGGTGTAGCTAGTTAGTACATTAGCATCACACTTTGCAACTTACAAGTTTGATTCTTGGGTTCAAACATTCTTTTTTTTTTCTTTTTTAGTTATTCTATGTTTTTTCTTTTTTTTTTTTTTTTGTAATATTAGCAATTAAAATTAAAATTATATTTATTTTATTTTATTTCTCCAAGAAAAAATTTATATTAATAGTTGAGTTTTTTTATTTGTTTAATTATTCTAATTAAATTTATATTAATTTCTATAAGAAAAAATTACATTAATGATTGAATTTTTTTTTCATTTAATTATTATAATGATAATTAATTTTAATATCATTAATTTTCAATGTAATTTTTATTTATAAATTTTAACATTTTTATGGGTAATTTTTTCAAATAGTTTTTAAGGATAATTTTTTACATTTTTATAGAATACCATATTTATCTTTTTTATGATAATAAATTTTTACTATCATGTAAGTTCATATGTGATAAATTGTAGGTCTATTAAACAGAAAATATAAATTTATTGGTAGTACAGTGTACGTTCATAGAAAATTCACTGTCAAATATATTTATAAAATGTATATTAATAAATTAATAACAATAATACAAAATAAAGAGATGTGAAATGGTAAAGAGATAAATTCAGAAAATGGTAAAAAGATAAATTCCTTTCTTTGTAAAATAAAATTAATATAAGCTTAATTAAAAGCATCACAAATAAATAAAAAAGGAAAAAATTAACTTAAAATCATGTCATCTCTTAGTATTTAAAGTAAAAAAAAAAAAAAAAAAAAAGAAATGCAGCATGCAGCGCACATATTTTAAGCCCCGAATTTATAATGCAATATATATCAGAATCCATGATATAATAACTCTTTCGACCCCTCGAATAAAATGTTTTGGCTCTGCCTTTAAAGTGAAAGTAGGTGTAAATTTGTGATGTGGAGTCTATTTCAAAGATGTTCCTAACCCTTGGGACAAGTAATAGTCTAAGCATAGAAAATACTAGCCCAGACCAGCTGCAATTTTGGCCTTGCAAATATGTGATTGAAAAGAAAACGGGCCAATGGTTCAAAGTCACTACCTTTGGTGATGAGCAACGTCGTTTTTTGGCCAAATTCTTTCATTTGGGTCCTATAGCAGTTTTTCCTTTTATGGAAACATTTTATTTTTACTGTAAGTCTTGTTATTTTTACCTAAAGTTTCGACCCCTATTTAAACTCTTATTTTTAGCCTACTTGAAATATTAAATAATACAAAAAATACTTTGAAACCCTAAATTGAATTTGTCATTTTTACTTACTCTGCATCAATTTGATCGTATTGTTTATCTTACATTTTTCTTTTCATTTTTTTTCAAGGTACAAAAATGATTTGAATTCAAATTTGAGAGAATGATCAAATTTGGGCTAGAATTAATTGGCCCTCCAATTCTAGCAATTAGATCAAGTTAAATTTAGATCCAACCCCTTAATAATTAGTTAACATGCCTAGTAGGCTGGCTTTCAACTAGGGTATTAAATAACGGTTGATACGTAATGTTTAGGTTTTTGAGGAATTTGTTACGTTATTTACCCATTACACTTATACTAATATACTAATAGGAATTAATACTGAATCGGTGATGAATCACTCGATACACATTGATACGACCGTTATTTAATGATACAGCGTGACATCAATAAAAAAATATTATTATTATTATTTTTTTTTATTTTTTATTTTATTAATGTAAATTATAAATATATTGTTAAGAGACATTATTTTATATTTGTTCTATTTTATCAATATAAATTATTGGGATATTGTTTTTTACATTATTTATATTTCAATATATTTATAATATTATTGATAATTTTTTACAAAATTCTTTTTTTGTATAAATTTTTTATTTGTGGGTGTAAATTATTGATTGAATTTTATAATTTGACTATGTTTTGTCTTTATATATTTATTTTCAAAAATTTAAATAACGGCTTTGTATAAATTCTAAATGAGTTTAATAGCAGACAAAACAATCCAGATCCTCCTTGACACTCTTTTGGTTGGTGATTAATTAATGTTATAGTATATTTATTGTTTAATTTAACTTTATTTACTTAGAATATGGAGGTTTTTTTTTTTTTTTTTTTTGTCACCTTATTCATCTTGAATAAGGTGATTTTTTCTTTCATGACTTAATAAAATAAGATTGATTTATTATTATTAGTTATATAATTTGAATTTAATTTATTGTTATTATTTATGTAAATTAAATTTTTCTAAGCACAATTATGCTTATTTAATTGTTAATTAATTTAATATATTACATTTTGAATGTTATATTTTATTTCTTATTAAATTATATCAATTTGCTAATCATTATTGAAAATTCACATAGCGGTGGCCAATTCAGTCTGATTCATTCTGATTTCATTATACTAATTTTGACACCGATAAGATACATAAAACTGTTATTTAATACTCTGCTCTCAACCCATATGGACGTGTGAAAATCAAGGCGTTAAATCTAATCTAACTAGCATAAACTACACTTCAGAGAATTGAAACTCCCAAAGTCCCATGAAACTGCTTGTTTTATGCTTCTTCAATGTGGTCTATTACATAATTAAACCTCAATAAAACATAACAATTAAGGCGACCATGTACAGAGCAGCTTCGCAACTTTGAGATCTTAAGGTTAGTTCCTCGAAACCCTAACTTTTTGTTTGGTTCTCGAGAAATTTGCTTGTGTATTTTCTGATAGGTGAAAGCTATGAAGGATTTTATTTTATATTATTGGGTTTTGTTCCAATGGCTATTTTGTGATGTTTGGCCATGAATTACATACTTCAGTTTTAGGATGTTTAACTGTGTTATGATTTTTGCCCATTAGTAATGTTAGATATGTTTTGGCTAATGTGAATGATTTTTCCAAATTATGCAAAATGAGACAAATAAATATTAAGCAAATATTTCTACCAAATGTCATTATGAATAATTCATTATAAAATTTGTTAAAAAAGATGATTTCCAATCACTTGTATTATAATAGGAATATGGTATCGTTAAGCCAAAATTCTGATATGTAATGGTTGATAAGTTATATTTAAAATCATGCTAGGAATAGGAGCCACTTGCGCATTGTTAGGGAAGTGGAGGCAATTGACGGTAGTGATGCTACTTCAGCCTCTCAGGAGTAGCTGACATACACTTTGATGCCATAAAGACCCATTTTTCTGAAATGGTAGAATTGCTTATTGATGGTGTGAGAAATATTGCATTCTTGGATTGAGAAGTCAAAGAAGAGGTATTTTTAGATCTTAGCATCTTTCTACTGAAGTTGGTAGATACTATTTTAGTATTCCTAGTAATATGAAGTTCCAAGGGTTATCTTATGACTCTTTTTGGTTGTCTTTAGATTATCTTATAATTTTGTAGATTTATACATTTTGTATTGACTTGGTGCACCCAATATATACAAGTATAATTTCATTTTAACATCGTGTTCTTAAAAGGCAAGAATTCAATTTCAGTGTCTACTGGTAATAACCATTACTAATAACTTCTAAGTGTCACTTTGTACTTATCATTATCAGTATGTATAATGTCTTCTCGTTAATAGTCCACTATATGTTTGGGCAGTTGAAATAAAGATGAAAGTGGATGGCTCTGTAAAAGTCCTCAAGGCTTACCCCTAGAGGCAATTCATTCAACTGCTTATAGTGGTGCATTAGCAAAACCTCTTTTGGCTTCCAAATCAACTCTAAAAAGATTAAATAGTGCTATTTTTGAGGAATATGTATCTATAAGAATATGAAATCATTGAAAAATGTGCTTAAATCATCAATATTGTTAAATCTAAGTTATTTATTATTTATTATTATGTTTCTCCAGCATATATTCTGTTTTTACCTCAATTGCATTTTTTTTTGTTGTAGAATTTCAGGAGCATTATACAGCTCCTCGGATGATTCTTGCATCTTCTGGTGTTGAATTTGAAGAGCTTATATCTATTATAAATAGGATATTAAAAAACAGTTTTATGTATCGTATCAATATCGGAATCATTGTAACGGAATCGAATTGAATCAGACTGAATCGGCCGCCGCTACCATGAAATTTCAAAAATGTTTAGCAAACTGATATTATTCAATAAGAAATGAAATGTAACGTCCAAAATGTAAAACATTAAATTAATTAACACTTGAATAAGCATAATTGTGCCTAGAAAGTTTTAATTTACATAAATAATAACAATAATTCAAATTACATAACTAATTATAATAAATCAATTTTATTTTATTAAGTCATGAGAGAAAAAACCACCTCATTCAATATGAATAAAGTAATAAAAGAAAATTCCCCCTATTCCAAGTAAATAAAGTAAAATTAAAAAAAATAAATATACCATAATATTAATTAATCACCAACAAAAAGAGTGTATGGGAGGATCTAAATTGTCTTGTCTGCTATTAAATTCTTTAGAATTTATACAAAGCCATTATTTAAATTTTTAAAAATAAATATATAAAGACAAAATATAGTCAAATTGTAAATTTTGATCAATAATTTACAGTCACAAATAAAAAATTTATAAAAAAATAAATTTTGTAAAAATTATCAATAATATTTTAAATTTATTGAAATATAAATAATGTAAAAAACAATATCTCAATAATTTATATTAATAAAATAGAAGAAATATAAAATAATGTTTTTTAAACAATATTTTTATAATTTACATTAATAAAATAAAAAATATAATAATAATATTTTTTTTTATTGATACGTTACGCCCGATCGCTAAATAGTTGTATCGGTATATATCGAATGATTTAGTATCGATTCAATGCAAATTTTCATTAACAATATCGTAACGGATAAATGACATATCGAACCCCTCAAAAACTCCTACGAAGGTATCGGCCATTATTTAAAACTATGGTTATAGAGCCATTTCTTTCTAATCATCCACATGTGCAACGTCCTAGAGAGTCAAAATTTGTTGTGTCTTATGTCCATGTATTTGCAACGCTGAAGTTGAGTGCTAAGCCAAGTTGTTATATCTTGGACTTGGGCTCATGTTGCATTGTGGATTCGGATTTAAAACATTAAATATTTTTTACGTAATAAATCAATTACAAACTACAGCTAGTACAGCTGATCAATGCATTCAATTAATCTTGAGGTTGTAGGTTTGAGTCCTACTCTTTGTTTCTCGATTTTTTTTCTGTTCTTAGTTTTTTTTTTTTTTTTTTTTCCCTTTTCAGTTATTTTTTCTTTTTCTTGCCTTTTTTTTTGTAATATTTACAATTAAAATTATATTAATGATTGAATTTTTTTATTTGTTTAATTCTTCTAATTAAATTATTCTTAATTTTTATAAGAAAAAAATTACATTAATGATTGAATTTTTTATAAATATTTATTTATTTATTTATTTCTATGAAATTATCATTTTGAGTCTTTATTTATGTTGATGATCAAATTAATAGGGTTATTAAATATTATTTTATACTTGTTAAGGTAGATTATTTAATGTATCAAATAAAATTCACTTTCTATAAATTTATATAAAATTAATAAAATATATTATTATTTATTTAAATTAATTATAAATTAATATTTTTAATTTTTTATGATATTAAAATTTTATTGTAATATTTATATTATTAAAATAATATTTAAAATTTTTTATGGTGATAAACTAATCTATTGAAGTTTATAAATCATAAAGAATAAGTTCATCAGTTATAAAATATATATTCATAATATATAAAATATAAATTCATCATCTTTAAAGAATATATTTTATTCTATTACTAGTATAACTGATAAATCTATAATTTACAAATGATTAACTTACATCATATATTTTATAAATTTATAAGTAATGCTTAATAAACATGTTACTTATATTTTTTTGAATTCTACTCGATCGAAGTAACAGAGTTAATTATTGATTAAAAAAATAGATAATTTAGTATTGATTTATAATCATTAATATGGCAGTAGAAGATAATAAATCTGCATATGATATATGATGAAGTTAAATATTATATCTAATAAACCTGATAGTTATATGTAATGAATCTAAACTTTAAATATAATAAATCTCATAATTATATGTGAAATATTAAAAAATGAAAATTATAAATATGAGAAATGAATAAAATTAAATTATAGAATACTTAAATCATAAATTTGACAGTAAAAGATAATGAACGTATATGTGATATATAATGAATCTAAACGTTATATCTAATAAACCTAATAGTTATATGTGATGAAACTAAACTTTAAATCTAATAAATCTCATAATTATATGTGAAATATTAAAAAATGAAAATTATAAATATGAGAAATAAAAAAATTAAATTATAGAATAATTAAATTATAAATCTGACAGTAAAAGAAGATGAATTTATATATGATATATAATGAATCTAAACGTTATATCTAATAAACTTGATAGTCATATGTGATGAATCTAAATTTTAAATATAATAAATCTCATAATTATATGTGAAATATTAAAGAAAGAAAATTAGAAATATAAGGAATGAATAAAATTAAATTATAGAATAATTAAACTATAAATATGACAGTAAAAGATAAAAAATCTGCATATGATAAATGATGAATCTAAACGTTATATCTAATAAACCTGATAGTTATATATGATAAATTTAAACTTTAAATTTAATAAACCTGATAATTTAAAATTTAATATAAATTTACAGTTTATAAATAATGAATTTACTCTATATATTTAATAAATTTGTAAATAATACTTAATGAACGTATTACTTATAAAGAACATGATTATTATATAAATTATATTTGACGATTAATTTTCAATGAATTTATTATTATTTAAAAAAAGATTTGATTTTTAAAAATTCATTATTATAAAAAAGATAAATATGATATTTATTTTTTTGTTAAATTATCTTTAAAAACCATTTAAAAAAATTATCTATAAAAATATTAAAACTTATAAATAAAAATTACATTAAAAAATTAATGATATTAAAATTAATTATCATTATAATAATCAAATAAAAAAATCCAACCATTAATATAATCTTTTCTTATAAAAATTAATATAAATTTAATTAGAATATTATTATTATTATTATTATTATTTAAAAAAATAATTTTTGAAAATTTATTATTATAAAAAGGATAAATATGATATTTTATAAAAATGTAAAATATTTCTTAAAAATCATTTAAAAAAATTGCCTATCAAAATATTCAAATTCATAAACAAAAATTATATTTAAAAATTAATGATATTAAATAATCATTATAAGAATCAAATAAAAAAAATTTAACTATTAATATAATTTTTTCAATATTTTTTATATTAAAAAGCAAAAAGAAAAAAGGAAAAAAGAATAAATAAAAAATAGAGAAAAAAACAAAGAAAATGGTAAGAGAAAAAAACAAAGAAAATGGTAAAAGAAAAAAATGAGAGTTTTCGACGATTTCTGCAGATCAAATCTTGAACCTCTAACTATTAAAATTAATATGTTAACAAATTGTACAAACCTATCATTTCAGTTTTTGTATTACACATATAATTCTTAGGATGTACATGATCCGATTCCATGGTATAAATTGCCGTGCCAAGCCACCCACAACTTCAACAAACTGCTTCGCCGCTATGAGACACCTCCACTGCAATTGTCAGCCTATCTCCATAACCACCGCTGGCCGCTACTATGCCACCAAGTATACAGCTAAAATCACCTCAGCATCCCCCACAGGCCGCACTCTTTCCGCTGAAGTAACTCCACCTCTCCCCTTCGACCCTTGTGGCTACACACTCCCCCGTCGCGATCTCATTTGTAAAGCTACTCAGATCCTCCTCCAAGCCTACCGCAGTGCCACCAAGCAATCCAGCCCCTCTATGCCTTCCCGACCAGTTGACCCAAATCCATTCCTTTCCCTCCAAGAATACTTCTCCTCCCTTTCCCTCTCCCTCACTCCAACTGAAGCATCTGAGATATTAAAATCCTTGAACAGCCCTTCCCTTGCACTGAAATTCTTCCACTTTTGCCCCTCCCTCTCCCCCAATTTTCGGCATGATTCCTTCACTTACACTCGGATCATCCTCATCCTCTCCAAATCTTCCCTGCCTGATAAACTCAATCTCATCCGTTCAATCATTTCCGACATGGAGAAGAATGGTGTATGTGGCACAATCTCCACTATAAATATATTGGTTGGGTCTTTTGGAGACAGTGAAGACTTGGAGAAATGTGTTGGGCTAATAGAGAAATGGGGCTTGAGAATGAATGGGTATACATACAAATGTTTGGTTCAAGCTTATTTGAGGTCACATAACAGTGAGAAAGGGCTTAAGGTTTATGCGGAGATGAAGAGGAAAGGGTATAAACTTGATATTTTTGCTTATAATATGCTCTTGGATGCTTTAGCCAAAGATGACAAGGTTTGGTTCCTTCCGTCCTTAATGATTCTTTTTGAGTTGATGAATGTGGTTTTTTTTTTTTTTTTTTGTTAATTTATTTTTTATTTTTATTTTTTTTGATGTATTAGATGAGTTTGACTGTGTTTATGCTTGCTATTCATAAGGATAGTCTCAGGCTTCTTTGATGGTAATGTTTTGATGCACAATTCTGCTTTGTGTCATTTTGATTATCTTGTTCTAATTGGTTTGGAGTAGATAAAACATTGTACTTTTGCAAATTGTCTGTTTGAATATTGGTTGCATTCCAGTATAGGATAGAACATTTTTAAATCTATTCTTGTTGCTCTCTTTAAGTTTGCGGATTGTTTGATTTTGCCATTATGAATGCAAACCCCAATTGTGTTTTTATCAATATCCTTTGCAGTAGATTAACCTTTGCAGTAGATTAAGTTGAAAGCTAGATTTTTGCAGACTTCCTGTTCAGAGAGCTCCTTACTAGGATTCTTGGATTAATGTTAGAGAAATAACTGGGATAACTTTTTTTATCAGTTGCCATTAGTAGAATATTACATAACTTTCTAATATTAGAGTTCTTGCCTCCACCAATGTAGCAACCTAATGCATTTAGCCATTAACTATTGAGGGCCACTCTGCAAGCTGGTTAATTTTTTGAACTTCAGGATTCTTCATAAATCCAAGCTTTCTGCACACTAGAGGAAAAAAAAAAATCTATGTTAGCAAAATGGTTCAATAAAAATATGCTCTCCAAAGTAGAAGTAAATGATGACTACATCCCATGACAAGAAACTATAGGCAACTTGGTATGTGAAATACTGTATTGAAAGATACATCCACTTAAAGAAACCAAAGGAACTTATTGCACTGGAGGTGGTAAGGGTCTGTTAAATAATTAATTCTTCAAATATGTGTGAACTTGAGAAATTATTTTAATGGGATAGGGTGGGGAAAGGTCAGACATGCCCATTCAATTTTATTTTATTTTTTATAATATTATAACTTAATATTTATTCTTATGTTATCAATTAAAGATAGTGCATAAATTTAAATTTTGAAAATTATTGATGTCTTTTTGGATGGATGTGCATTTCATTTATATTTGCATTTTCAAGTGAAAAATCATCAAAACCAACATAATGCCAAATTCAAATATTCATTTATTTCACATCTATCCAAATGGACCCTTAGTGAACAAGTTTTCAAATATCTATAGAACTAAAAAAAAAAAAATCATAATATAAACATATATTTCTTGAGGTCAGATAGGTGGTTTGGGTGTGGATTCTTGGTCAAGTTCAAGGCTAGGCTGATTAAACCTGACAGGGCAGGCTGAAATCGCCATCTCTACTGTCAAAAGATGATGAAGTTACTAGGAGGTTTGAACTTTGAGCTAGAAGAGCAACTTTACTAAAGATGCTCTGGATGTTTTAGGGTCTTTCTTGGTACGTGTTAACCAAAAAGAATTTTCTTTTTGTTAAGATTTGAATTCATGGGGCCATATGATGCCATTAATTGCCTCTCATGCAAGCAAATTATAAAAGTCCCACTAGCAGAAATCTGAAAAAATCACATTGATATACACATTGTTGCTTGCATGGTTGAACCTGACGCATGATGCAGCAATGATCCAATAATAAAGCAAATGAAATACCAAAGTAAATTGTATCCGTGGTTTATAAATGCGGTTTACTCTTACTGATTATTGTTTTACTGTGCGTATCATTATCAGGGATGCTGATCATCTGATCTGCAGCATTTTGACAGGTTGGCCAGGCTTACAAGATTTTCAAAGACATGAAAGGGAAGCATTGTGAGCCTGATGAGTATACATACACAATTATGATAAGAATGACTGGAAAGATTGGTAAACCTGATGAGTCATTGGCACTATTTGAGGAAATGCTGAACAAGGGCTATACTCCTAATTTAGTTGCTTATAATACTATGATCCAAGCATTGGCTAGTGGCCGGATGGTTGACAAAACTATTCTTCTTTTCTCAAAAATGATAGATAAAGATTGCAGGCCCAATGAATTTACATATAGTGTCATACTCAATCTTCTGGTTGCAGAAGGGCAACTTCACAAGATAGATAAGGTTTTGGAATTGTCAAGGAAGTACATGAATAGGTCCATATATGCATATCTTGTGAATACATTGAGCAAATTGGGGCACTCAAGTGAAGCTCATAGGTTGTTTTGTAACATGTGGTGCTACCATGATAGAGGGGATAGGGATGCATGCTTGTCCATGTTAGAGAGTTTGTGCAGTGCTGATAAAACTACCGAGGCAATTGAACTGCTGAGTAAAATTCATGAGAAAGGAATAAATACTGATACAATCATGTATAATATAATATTCTCTGCTCTTGGCAGGTTAAAGAAAGTATCCAACCTTCATGATCTTTATGAAAAGATGAAACAAGATGGCCCTTTGCCTGACATATTCACCTATAATATTCTTATCTCAAGCTTTGGTAGGGCTGGGAAAGTTTATGAAGCTATGAAAATTTTTGAAGAACTTGAGGATAGTGATTGCAAACCTGATATTATCTCTTACAATTCATTGATTAATTGCCTTGGGAAGAATGGTAATGTTGATGAAGCTCACATGAAGTTCAAGGAAATGCAAGAGAAAGGGTTCAATCCTGATGTTGTAACATACAGCACACTCATTGAGTGCTTCGGCAAAACAGATAAAGTGGAAATGGCTTGCAGGTTGTTTAATGAGATGCTAGCTGATGGATGTTGTCCTAACATTGTAACTTACAATATCTTACTCGACTGTCTGGAGAGAAGTGGAAGGGCTGCTGAAGCAGTGGATTTGTATGCAAGACTTAAACAGGAAGGATTAACACCCGACTCAATCACTTACTCTGTGCTCCAGCGATTGCAAAGTGGCTTACATAGAAAAGTCAGGATACGCAAGCAGAATCCAATCACAGGTTGGGTTGTTAGCCCGTTGAGGTGATAGTGACAAGACAACAACTTATTATGCATTATTGGCAAAAGAACATTCTGTACAATTTTGGTCACTCATTGCTGCTGAGCAGATGCATTAAGTTGTGACAAATTACATGAATGAATGCAGTATATCTCCAGAAATATTTGCAAAAATAAGATGCTGCATTGGTTTGGTAGATTGATATTGAGTTGTGACTAAAAGAGAGTTTCTTCCATGGGGGAGGAGGTTTGGCTAATTGCATCCATAATGAAACTGGGTGGAAATTATTTCTGGCTTAATCTAATTGTTGGGTTACATTAGAAGATCATTTGTAATGTAAACTGAGCTTAGTTTGGCCAAAAGAGGAAAATAAACCATAAGATGAATGTAATTGCAAAGAAAGAAAAAAAGAGTAGCAAGAATCACTGATGAAAGAAATGAAGCGTGTTAGATTTGGGTTTTATTTGGAACATTTGATGTCATTCTTACTTCAATAACTGAAAGTCGGTGTAGCTTTATATTTAATTCATATCTGTAAAATATATATAATATTTCTAGGAAAAAAAAAAAAAAGGTGTGCCTGAACCCTTGCAGAAGGGAGTGAATGTCCTGGATCTTCTAAGCTCTGGTTTAATGTACAGACTTGAGGAAGTGGATTTCTCAAAAAAAATGTGCATATTCTCGGTCTCTCCTCCATGCCTACGGTTGTGCATATTCTTGGTCAAATATCGACCCAGTCCTGATTCGTCTTATTTCTTTTAATGTTGCTTTGTTCATGCACACGAATACAGTTAAATAGTTTTTAATTAATTATATGTTTATAGAAGGATGACAATAGGGCTGAGAATCTCTGTTTCATGGGAGGATTTATTCTGAATGGAGGAAATTCTCCAATTTTTATCCCATGAAAGGGGAAATGGGAAATATTTTTCTTGCTAATCTCTTAATTCTTTGTATATGAATATATTAATTTTTTTTACATAAATTTATTCTTATGTTTTAGTTATTATTTATGAATTTTATAAATATATAAGAATAAAATACTATTTAGTATTTGAAATTTATCTAAAATAATTATTTCATCCATACAGTTTAAAAAGTTACTATTTAGTTATGGAGATTTATTTTCGTTGGTCATATTAGTTATTCAATTGAACAACTGGTTAAAAACATATAAAAATATTAAAATACCCTCTTTGTAATGTAAATTTTTCACCTACGTCGTACTGAAAAGAAAAAATTAAAACACCTCAAAACAAAATTAAGATGCAAATATGGGATTTTTGCACCAAGCCCAACCGCTCTCTCTCTTTTCAAAAGATAATTCTGATTCTGATCTACCACTTCTCTTCAAATGCAATTGATTCTTTCTTCTTCTTCATCGTTGTTTTGGTCGGATTCGCAAGTACTGTACAAGTTAACGAAGAAAGAGCAAAAGAGGAATTCTTGGGTGGGTTTTGATAGAGCAGTGTTTCCTTTGAGATGTGAAGCTGTTGCTCATAATTTTATATTATGTTTAGTTTACGGTATAGAATGCACAAAAAAATAGAATAATTATTCTTAAAAAATAGAATAAAATAGAAATAAAATAATTATTTCAATTCTATAATTTAATTTATAATATATAATAATTATTCTATCATAATATTCTTATAAATTAATTTCACTATTAATAATAAATTAAATATAATTTTACTAAATTTTATTTAAGAACTAATTTAAATACCTAATAAATAAAATTTTTATTTGACTTAAAATTTAAAAAATAAAAAATAAAAATTTAAAATTTTGAAAATAAAAAAGAAACAAAACAATAGTATTGAATTTGAGCATGCCAATTTTTTTAAGAGTAAAAATAAAAATATTGTATTCTATATACTAAAAAATATTAATTTTTTAATTTTTTAAAAATATATATTTTATAAAAATTATAAAATTACTATTTTATAAAATTAATATTTTTATTTAAAATTTAAATCAAAATTTAAATATTTTATCTTTTATAAAATAATTATTATATCCTTTAACTATTTCATGAATTAAATATATTTTTAATACTATTAATTAAAGGAATGTGTTTAAAAATTCTAATCTTATCGCTATGCAGCTTAAGATTTCTGGGATGGGTACCTTTTCTGTTACTTTTTTTTTTTTTTTTTTAGATAGAAAAGTCAAAACCCAAAAACAAATGCCAAAACCGACAGCTTCATGATTCGTGATGCACAATTTTCTATGCATTTAGCTGCTTTAATGATGGTAATGATTATCTTTTAATGGTCTAATTCGTATTTAGCATATAAATTCTCAATAGTCTTTGGATAAATTATCAATTATCAACATGTGAGAATTTGTTTAAGATTTCAAATTCGTTTATAAGAAAGCACATGAAATGAAAAGAAATAAGATTTGATTTGTATACTTTATTGATTGATTTTTTGTGGATTAATAAGAGAGGTGATAGTGATGGTAGGGATATTTTAGATTTTAATAGTTATTTTCTTATTTTTTTAAAATGGAAGTTTAAAAAATTTGGACGGAATGACTATTTTATTTAATGAAATAAAACTATAAAGATTAAATAGTGACATTTTCAAATTGTAGGGACGAAATTATTATTTTAGGCAAATCTTAACAATTATATTGTATTTTACCACATATATATATATATATATATATATATATATATATATATATATATATATGGTAAAATACTATATAATGGTAAAAAAAAAAGAAAATAACTATTAAAATCTATTAGTCAAAATACCTTCAATTATATATACGTACTAATAAGTTTTAATTTCAAGATATTTGAATTAGTTTAAATCTAATTAAAATTAAAATTTTAAATTTTTATATATTATATTGAACCATATAAAAACATGTAAAATTTAAAGGAGATAGCACAAAACAAAAGTTTTAAATAGGAAACGAGGATCTCCGTAGAAATGGGATTCCCATAGAGACGGAGATGTGGACTAAACAGTTTTCGCATGTGAAGCGAGGATAAAGATGGGAATTCCTTCCTAAGGCGGGAATGGGGATGGGTGATGATACCTACCTTGCCTTGCCCTATCTTGTTGTCATCCCTAGTGTATAGATATAATTTATAATTCAGTGATTGAGGTGAAGTGTTCAGAGGACTCATCATGGATGTCTATAATTCAAACAAACTTAGTCAAATCCTTTAAACTTTGTTCAATAATCTTTTGATAATAGAATGATGATAATTTTTTTTTTATTAGGTAAAAAAAATAGAAAAGAAAACTATATTATAATTTGACTAAATATTAGATGTGGGAAAGAGTTAGGGCATTGTGGATCAATTATTTTCTACTAGTTAGTGGTTATTAATGAGTAGTTGTTGTACATACAAATTTCTTGCATGAAAATCAAAGACAAGAAATAGAAGTACAAATAATCAAATTTTATTAGTTTGAAGTGAAGTACAACTTCTATGAATTTTCTTTTACAAAAAAAAAAAAATTAATCCTATGATTTGATTCTTCATGAAGAACACATAAGCAATTCAAGGGCTATAGCAGCTTGATCTTTGATTCAAAATTGAAAATCTTTCTCTTACTTGTCGAAGAAGATCGTTTGATAATGAACACAATTTGAGGACCATCAAAATTTAATCTCAGATTTAATTGAAAAATTGTTTTTGAAGTTGACAATCTTTTTTTTCTCAACAATCAATATTGAAATTAAGCAAACTATCAAAATGTGTATCCTCTAAAACATCAAAACAAAAATGGGTATTTGACAAATATTCACAAAATAAAGAATTTGAATGCTTCATAAGAAATTTCAAAAGAGAAGAAGAAGAAGAAAATAGAAACAAAAGAATGAAAAGAAAGAGCTGTTAATAGGATTAACTAGGTAGAGTGAAGAAGCAGCTGTGATCATCATGAGAGAGAGAGAGAGAGACTGTGCTGTATATGTGTGTGTGTATGAGAGAGATAAAGAAGGAGAGAATAGAAAAGAGATGGAGTGACATAACAAATTAAAAAGCAAAAACTCTTAAAAGCAAATATGAAAAATAATAAAATGGGAAAAAATTAAAAAGCATACTTGAATCAATAAAACAATGCAGTGGTGGCAAATGAGGCTAACAAATGGAGGATGTAACAATGACAATGTCAATAAATGAAGGAGCCAACGATGAAATCCAGTAGCGCTGACATTGGAGGGAGGGAGGTGGAGAGAGACAGAGAGAAAGAAAGAGAGTTGAATAGTGCTGTGTGGAGAGAGAAGTAGAGGGAAACAAAAAAAAAAAAAAAAAAAAAAAAAAAAAAAAAAAAAAAAAAGAGAGAGAGAGAGAGAGAAGGAAAGTGAAAACAAAAATACTTAAACCTAAATCTACCTATGAATTACCAAAAGACCATATACTAAGTCCATGTGGCTATTTATGTTTTGTTTATGAAAAAAAGCACCATTTTTCCTAGTAATATTTGTCAAATTATTTTTTTATGGTAATAATTATTTACCAATGTGAACCCTTAATTTTGCATCCTCCAACTTTCATTTGAATTTTAGAAGTATCTAGGCTCAATAAACAAACCTTTAGAAGCCAAAATTACGAAAATTAGCTAAAAATAGGAAAATCAGGAAACAGAGCTTTAGGAATTGAAACCTATCCCTTTGACCTCTAAACCAATCTCAGATCATTTGAGATTGAATAACGATCATAACATAACTAGAACTTCAAAAAATGAATGAGAAACAAGCGAGAGCGGGCAAAAACGGGTAGAACATATGAAATCGGAGCCAGTGACTGCAAGCATCTATGTGGTGATAGCAAAAGCCCTTGAAGTCATGTGTGGTTGCCCAATTGTGACAGCATGTGGCATTTGCGAAACCACAATTCCCACGTGCAGTGGTCCTCTTGTTTCACAAATCCCACATCAAAAGTTGTGCAGATTGACCTCTAACCTTTACCCTATAAATATAGGCCTCCTAACTCAGTTTTCTTCACCTCTTGACACCTCCTCACCTCTTGGTTTATTTAATTAGCCTTTGCATCTTCCACAAGATTGATCTGCCAAGGAATGAGCCTTTTAGTTTAAAGTTTTCTTTTTATTGTTATTTTGCTATTGCTCTTTGCTTTGCGAAGTAAGTTGGATTGCAACTTTTTGAGCTGACTCTTTAAGTCAAAAGTTTCCTGCCATCTGAGGCAAGCCCCCACTTGCCATCCGAGACTAGTCATCACCGGCCATCCTGGGTAAGTTTTCTTTCCCTTTTCTCATCCTTTTATTTATTTATTTATTTATTTCATTTTAGTTTTCCTTCTTTGAATTTTTGTTTTAAGGCTACTTGCCTAATGTTTGGTTTGCTAAGGTATTTAATTAGAATTTGACTTAATTAACTCTACTTAGTAACCAATTAAAATCAATCAACTCAACGCTATTTTAATCAATCAATCAAAATATGATAAAAGGCTAAGACTAAATAAATCCCTTTTGTAAGAAAGGCTAGCTACGCGGATTTTGATTCCCATTCAAAGGGATACGTACGCATGCTTATTCCAATTATCAAATCCAATTAAAATAAACAACAATCTTCTCCCCTTTCACCTTCCTCATATAGACTAGGATTTGTTTAGTGTTCTTTTCTTTATTGCATTACTTTAGAATTTAGTTTGGGAAATGTGTGACTTCTTTAAAATCCATAAAGGCTAGAGGAAGTACCTCTATTTTAGATTTTCATTGTAAATTTAATATTTTTCTTTCACTTTCTTATTCTTTTGATTATTATATTGTTGAATAATTATGCATACTTTAACTGGTTCATGCATTATATAAACTATTTATGAAATCAATTTTGAGTTATTTTATATTAAATTTGCCAAACTAATCTTTTTCCCAATAAACCAAAAACTTAGTCTCAAATCTTCTTTGATAATCGAGGACTAGTGCACTTTTTTGGTTGGGATAAAATTGGAGTCATTTAATTGGGTTTTTCCTTAACTTTTTCCCAAATAAAAAATAAAATTAAGTTGGCAACTTTAAGACAATTTTCTAAAATCAACCAATCCAAATCTGAAGGTTCCATCATGAGTTCAAACCCCAAAGAGCATTTTAATTCATTTCAGTGGATTGGACTGCTGCTCGGGCGAGGCCTCACAACTGGCGACTCCACTGGGGGCCACCTTCTTTTTAACAAAAGAAATAAGAGGACTAATAATTGGTTTAAAAATAAAGTTTGGCACTTTTAATAGAAAAATGATTTTCATGCATCATTTGCATAGGCTCCTTGCCTTACAACCAATATTTCTTAGGACAATAATAGATAGAAAGTAACATCGAGTGGGTAGCCGTCCTTGCATCTATTCACCGGTAGTGAAATCATCCATCACATGATAAATCCTTTGATCCTTTCAAGGTGTAACAAGCATGCACGTATCGTTGGACCTACATGAGGCTCTTTGACTCACATGTGGTTAGGTATATTGCTGCTCTAGTGTGACAGGTACCCTGTATAAGCCACCTTTACCCTTTTTCACGTAATGAACCTAGATCCTGACCTTAGGTTTTATTTACCATAATTAAAACCTTATATCTTTGCATTCTCATGAAATGCTTCCCCATGCATATCATGCATTCATATTATACAAAACATGCATTCGTCTCAAATCTAGGATGCACCTTGAACCGAAGAAGGGTCACATACTCACTTCTATCCAAACATCTTCACTTCTAAATCTTAAACACTCTCACCTTTATCCCTATCACCTTCACTCCCATAAACTTTAAACCATCACCTTAACCTTTAACCTTAAACACCATAACTGTTAACCACACATCTTAAATATATTATCGTAGCTTTTGGCCTTAAATATTTCTAACCTTAAGCACTGGTACCTTAACTTTACCTAAAATGTCATCACCCTAATCTTTAACCTAAAAACACCTAGCCCGAGCTTCATCGACACCCCCCGCCCCTTAAATCCTTATCCAAGCTAAACATTGATTTTGTTTCACCCTGATCCTCAATTCCTTCTCAAGCTAAACACTGACCTAACTTTATCCTTACTTATAACCTTTCCCAAGCTAAACATTGACCTAACTTTAATCCTTCATAATTCTTACCTAAGATAAACACTGACTTAGATTTCATCGTTTATAATTTTTACCTTAGCTAAACACTGTCCTATCTTTCATCCTCAATAATCTTTACCTAAGCTAAACACTCCTTACCAAAGCTAAACACTGATCCAACTTTATCCTTATCCATAGTCTTTACCCAAGATAAACACTGACTCAACTTTATCTTTTACAATTCTATCTAAATCTATGGCTTATCTAAGCCTGTGGTCTAGTTCAATCAAACCCATTATCTAGCTATTAGCAAACCCATGGTTCACCTAACTTCCAAATCCATAGTACATCCAATTGCAAAACCCATGGTCCCTTTATCATTAAGCCCATGGTAAATTATCCATAAATTGTGATCCTAATTACTTGAGGCTAAACTCTGAACTAATCTTCCAAACTAAACTTTAGCCACTTAAAACTAAATACCAACCTAGTTACTAAAACTAATATATGACCTAACTCCCTTAGCTAAACACTAACCAAGCTAACATCTTACGCCACCACCCTCATCTTTACCCAAACTCCACTACCTAACCACAAATTTGACTCACATCCCCTGAAACTTTAGGACTCTAGTGTCAAAAACATTGCCTAAAACCCATTATTTGTCCGAAAATCAACCCATTACCTTAAAGCTAAATAACTTTTGGCCCAATATACCTCTAACCTTTGAAAATCTATGTGACCACCCTAAAGCCCAATACCTTTGTCCTTATATATACAAACCTTCAGAGCCTTAAGCCCCAAAATCCTTGGCCCATCATACTTAAACCTTAAAATAGTTGACCCACCAATCCATTAAAGTTTGCTTGCCCATATTTTCATCACCTTTTTTGGTCGTTACCCATTCATTTATTGGGTTTCTTTGACTTTGTTTCAAGATACCAATAGCCAACTAGGTTGACATGGATGCCTTGACCACACTTATGATTAGCCTTATTAAGAAGTAAGAAGAGCATTTCAAAGCTATCCTGACTGCTCAACAAATCCAATTCGAAAAAAAAAAGAAAGGAACAAAGGTAGGCTATCATTGAGGAAGTTCAAGCCCTGATTAACCAAGTAAACCTAAATAAGAGTAGTCTCAACCACAATCCGAACCAAACCTATCTTGAGGAACCTACCAATACTCAAGCCCTAATCACTACTACCCACTCTAGCTCTTCCTCTCTCCTAGATCCTTTTCAAAATGGGGAAGCTTTCTCTCATTTGGACACCAAATTGCTTATGGATAAACTTGAAGCTATACAGAAAACCATCAAATCCCTAAATCACTACAATGACTTAATTGATGCGGATAGCTTGACTTTGTTCCCTGATGCCAAGTTTCCTCCCAAATTTGAAATGCCTAAACTGGACAAATTTGATAGAACTACTTGCCTTAAGATCCATTTGAAAATATATATGGGGGAAATGAAATCTTTGGGACTTAGATATAAGCTCTTTGCTTAGTTATTCCAACAATCACTAACCTGAACTACAAGGAGATGGTTCCTTTCACTAGAAAAGAGCCCAAAAATGAACATGGGATGATATTTGTCATGCCTTTATTAGACAATATCATTACAACACCAAAGTGGATATCACTGGGCATGATTTGGAAATAATAAAGCAGCTTCCAACTAAGTCCTTCTCCATGTTCCTCACAATGTGGAGGGCTAAAGCTGCTTAAGTGGTAAATAGGTCAATCGAGCAAGAACAAATGGATATCATTGTTAAGAATCTACTCTTGACTTATTGGGCCTACTTGTTAACACAATACCTACACACCTTCAAATATGTTATTGCAACTGCATCAAAATTTGAAGATTGCATCCAAAACAAATTATTTCAAGCTAAATTTTGCACCACCAACCTAAACAGTGATGAGGAATATGAACCTAACTCGACCTTACCTTACCTTAATCCTGAGTGGCATATCATGACGGAGTTCAAGTTCAACTAATCTAATCTGTCTGAGATTGAATTCCAAATATAAGTCTGAGTCTAAGTCTATCATCTTATTTTCTTTTTCATGTATTTTATGTCTACCATGTGGGTATCTTTTAGTTATCTTGTAATAAAGTTTCTTTTTTATAATAATACATCCATATTTTCTTTTCATCATTTGTGCATTTCTTTTCTTATCTTTCTCATTTTGTCCAACATGGATGAGCTTTCAAAAATAAAAATAAAAAAAAAGAGAAAAAAAGAAAAAAAAGAAAAAAAAAGTTAATTAAATCCACCACTACAAGCATAGATCAGAATTTAGGGTGCCCTCATTCTCACAAATCAGCAATCGTTTCACTGGCTTCTAATCAAAGAAGGTCAAGTCATAGACCTCTCATCAAATAGTTGAAGTACAAAGAGCAAGTAAATGTAATTACCTATTGCACATTTGGTAATCAAATGATGCACCTCAACAAGAGGCAATAAGTTCAAAGATGACCTTTGTCAAACATATAATTCAAAGGTTACAACACCTTAACATAAAGAAAAGTAGCAGCCTAAATTATGGTGGAATGTTTTCTTTCAAATTTCACTAATTCATGCTCGCTAAATTGAAAAATTGAAAGGTGGCTTAGGAAAAAGTTAGAGCTAAGAGAGAGAAAGCTCATCCTAGTCATCTTTCATTGTGTCCAAATTTGTCAAATCATCTCTAATCAATCCTTTTGTCTCATGTCTTTAAAGTTATCCTTCCTCACTAGAGCCTTGTTCTTTAAAGTTATGCTGTCTTCTATGCCCTTATCCTAGAAGAGGGGCATGTCTTCCTAGAGCGTCATCATCTCTTATCAATCTGTCCCATTACTTAGCTCAAAGAGCTAATGCATATCTCTCATCTATCACATTCCTATCTCTCATTAGGAGCATGATCCCTAAAGTTATATTTTCTCACTAGTCCTTTAGCCATTCCTTAGGGCACTTCACTTGCATTGAGCCAAACCAATAATGGGTCATTCCAAATATCTCTTCAATTTCAAACGGCAAGATAACTTGACTTGCTCTTTTCCATAAATCATGCTATAAACGCCAAAAATATACAAGCTCCCTAATCCTTTCTAAAAGTTCCAACCTAACTTCAAACCATTCCTAACCTTTATGAAATCATATTGTCCTAAACCTCATTAGCAAATCATACCACCATTTCAAGCTCAAGCCTTGTATCACCCTTTCCTTGGCAAAATCTCATCATAAGTAGAACAATCTCAAGTCTCTCAGGACTCATTATCATCGAATTCAAGTTCCTTGATAAAATTAAATTGGAGTCATCATCCTCAAGTTGATTGAAAAGGGCATGAACTAGTCAAAGCCTATCCCATACCTCTTTCCCAAACATCTCATTATCCTTGAAAGGTCAAGCTTCCTTAGCCAAACATGTAATCCCTGAGATCAAAAGGCCTGCAAATCACTCCTTAGATTAATGCAACCATGTCAAAGGGCAAACCCCCTATCCATGAGCCTGCGGTATTCTTGTGATAAAAACCTTCAGGACCATACTTGAGATAAAGCCGACCATCTTCAAAAAAAAGGTCCAAAGCACCCTCATTGAAAAGTTCAAGCTGATGAACTATCCTCAACACCTAGAAGCCTTATTCATAAAGCCCAAGCTGAGAAGCCTTCACCATGAAGCCTAAACCTAGAAGCCTTCATTAAGAAGCCTAAACCTAGAAGCCTAAAATCATTCACCATGAAGCCTATGATCTCCTCTAATGCCAAATCTGATTGAGCCTTCTAAATTGATTTCCTAGCTTGACCTTTCCTCTAAGCAATACTTAGCCTCCTAGTTCGATCTCCTACAAAGTCTAACACTCTAGCCTGAGCTCTCTGACACAATTTTAAGGCAAAATCTGACCAAACCTTCCAAATGAACTCCTTAAAGGCCACAACCTAACTAAGCCTCTAATCTGACCTCTTATATAACCAAACCAGACTGAACTTCAAACCAGACTGAACTTCCAAATGACCCTTGCTAAGGCTAAACCCGACCTAGCCTTTTAAGATGATTCACTCATTTTAAACAATCTTTATTAAAGCCAAACTAGACATAGCTTCCAAATTGATTCTCCCCAAAGGCCATAAATAATCGAGCCAATTGCTAGACCTAATGAAAGACTTTTATATGAACTTCTTTGGAGATAAGCTTGATTAATTTACCTTCCCCAAAACTATATGTAACCTAACCTTCCGACCTAATCGTCTTTAAGGACTTGACCTCCCTGATTAAGCTTTCCAAATTCAGCCTGAAACCAAACCTTTTTCAAAGCCGGACCTACCTAAGCCCAACTCGACCTCTTCCAGCCATACTTGGCATAACCTTCTAAAGTGACTTCTTTCAAGGCCGAACGGCTAGCAATTGACCAAGTAGCCTCATACCTTATATGACCCTAAGCTAGCCATTTAATCTGACCCTAAATCAAAAGGCCATACCCGACTAAGCTTTTCAAGATGACTAGCTTGATATCTTTCATACTTAACCTAGCTTTCTTAAATGACTTCAACCAAGGCTAAACCGATAGCCTTTGACCAATCCTTTAACTAGCCTCATACCTGGCCTAAATAAAGTGTGACCCTACCATCCCTAAGCTAGTTTATCCAACAAAAAAAAAAAAAAGACCAAACCACTTTCCTTTCCATTCTAAAGTGGGGGAACCTCCCTCTTAAATATTCACATTTTTGAAATAAGGGCATTTTCCTCCTAAAAACTTAGCACTTTCCTACTAAAATGATCCTTTATAGGTTTAAAGTATCCAATCATTGCATAATCACATGCATTTTTCATTAAACATACTCTTAAATCAAGATGGATTATTAGGTCAAAATTCACAAAGCAAGACAAATCACCAATCTAAGTCAAGAAGCATGATCAATCTAGTTACTAAAGCAAAATGGATCATCAATCTGATAAATCACCAATCAGAGTTCCTGTATCAAGACTAGAACCATTAACATCAGACCTATCCTAAGATAGCCTTAAGATCCATACCTTAAATCTAAATTAAGTATCTCTTTTAATCATATCTTCCTAGGACAACTTTAAAATCATTAATCTAGCATAGGGTTAGGTTTTCCATCCAAAATTAGACTATCCTAGGACAGCCTTAGGATCATTGATGCGCATTTTGTGACACGAGGAGTTTTACATTTATAATAGCTCGACGACTAATTCTACCCTAGCTTTAGGTAAGTGCACCTATTGTTTAGGTAGTATAGCAGTAATAAAGTCGATCCACAGAGACATCGACACAAATACTAGCTCAAACTTAAACTATTGTCTAGTTGATTAAAATGAAGATTGATCAAACTAAGCTAAATTAATAAGCTAATCTAACAAAGCAAATAAATGATATTGATGGAAATAATCTAGGCAAAGCTAATATAGATATGAATCCCCCTAGTTTCTCATGCATATCAAACAATGGATTGAGTTAGACCCCAACGAGATTATTCTAGAACCTCTCTCAAGCGATCTAAAACCTAATTCCTAAGTAAATCAGAAGGAATCTCTTCTCATCCAAGATCAAATAAGAACAGCATTAACATCAAGGAGTTAAAATCCAAAGAGTCTTGTAAATCTATCTCTAGCATCCCAATCAACTCTCTACTTCTATGGGTGATCTATTTATATCAAGGTATCTCTACTCATCCAATATAGAAACAATATTCAATCAACAAGCTAGCAATTGTTAATTAGAATAATAAGATTTATCATGAAAATAAAACAACCAAAGATGAATTGATTAAAGATTAAATCCTTCAATCTATACAATCAAAATTAGGGTTCATCACAAATAGAATTAGTTCATATTAAAATTGAAGAACAAAGATGCAGAAAATAAAAGAAGAAGAAATCTCAAACAGATCTTGAAGATATTCTTTCAAATTTTATCTTCAATCTTCCATATCCACTTGGATCTTGGTCTTTGATTAGATTAAGCCCTCAATATCCCTAGGCTTAAAGCCTCTCCCGTGACTCTAGGGCTTAGCCAACCCTTTAGATCTCCATTTTTGCTCTTGGGCGACTCTCCCTTTCTAAAATGTTGTCTGATCTGTTATATTACTAGAACTTATCCTTACACCACTGAAATCTTAGTTGGGATTCTAGCTGTGCCAACAACTTCAGTGGCCCACGGGTGAAATCTCAGTTGGGATTCCACTCATAGGAGGCTAATGGATGTATTTTTAATTTATCTTATCACACAGGTTGAATCCCAGCTGGGATTTCACCTGTGTTTGCCCATCTTCTTCTAAATGTCAGCATTTTGGCTTGGATCTTTCACTATACTGGGTCACATTTGGTTTATGACATCATTTGGCGCTGGTTTAACTAAAAGAATTTCTAGAAAGGCACTAAACAAATAAATCAAACTCAATTTAAGGATAAAATACATTAAAAATAAAGGGCAAAATGTAGTTAATTAAGTACTTATCAATCATCAACCTAACATAGGGTTAGGTTTCTCTTTCAAACTTTTTAGAACATCTTAAGACAGCCTTAGGATCATCAACCTAATAGATGGTTAGGTTTCTCTTTCAAACTTTTCGGACCATCTTAGGATAGCCCTAGGATCATCAACCTAACATGAGGGTTAGGTTTCTCTTCCAAACTTTAGGTTTATTTTTTAAACTTTTCATATCATCTTAAGATAGCCTTAGGATCATTAACCTAGCATAGGGTTAGGTTTGTCTTTCAAACTTACCAGACTATCCTATCATAGCCTTAGGATCACTTCACTTATAAATATCTAGTAATGATCATTAAAACATTTTTGTAGTTCCTTTTTCCACTTATCCTTCAACCATGACTTTCACCTAAATATGTCCAAGCTTTGACTTAGACACCCCTTTGGTTCTTTTTCCATTCCTCATCTTTGGGTTCATTATCATTAAAATTGCCTTTCAATCAAGCCAATTCTAATGAGGGGGTAGCTATAAACCCTTAATTTTGCACCCTCCAACTTACATTTAAACTTTAGAAGCACTTAGTAAATAGACCTCTGAAAGCTAAAATTATCAAAAATAGCCAAAAAGAGAAAATCGAGAAATAGAGCCCTAGGAATTGAAACCTATCCCTTTGACCTCTGAACCAATCTTAAATCATTAAAAATTTAATAACAATCACAACACAACTAGAATTGCAAAAAATAAATGAGAAATAAGCAAAAATGAGTGAAAATAGGCCAAATGGACGAAATCAGAGCCAGTGACCACAAAAGACCTTATGGACACTATAAAAGCCCTTATAATGACCACAAGGCCATGTGTGATTGTGCTATTGTGACCGCACATGGCACTTGTGAAACCACAAGTCCTACGTGCAGTTATCCTTTTGTTTCACAAATCTCACATCAAAAGATGTGCAGATCAACCTCTAGCCTTTGCTTGATAAATATAGGCCTCTAACTCAATTTTCTTGACCTCTTGACACCTTCTCACCTTTTGGTTTGCTTGATTAGCCTTTGAATAAAGCAAACTATCTCCATAAGTTTGGTCTGCCAAGGGCCGAGTTTTTTAGTTTAAAGTTTTCTTTTTATTATTGCTTTGTTATTGCTCTTTGCTTTGCAAAGCAAGTTAGGTTGTAACTTTCCAAGATGACCCTTTAAGTCAAAAGATTCTCACAGTCCAAGGCAAGCCTCCACCCACTGTCCGAAGTAAGTCCCCGTACGCCATCTGAGGCTAGCCGTCACTAGCCGTTTGAGGTAAGTTTCCTTTCCCTTTTCTCATCCTTTTATTTATTTATTTTATTTTAGTTTATTTCCTTGGGATTTTCATTCTAAGGCTCCTTGCCTAATGTTTAGTTTGCTAATATAGTTAATTAGAATATGACTTAATTAATTCTACTTAGTAATCAATTAAAATCAATCTACTCAACCCTCTTTTAATCAATCAATTGAAACATGATAAAAGGCTAAGACTAAATAAACCCTTTTCACAAGAAAGGTGAACTATGCTGATTATAATTCCCATTTAAAGGGATACATAGGCATGCTTTTTCAAGCTTCAAATCCAACTAAAATAAACAACAATCTTTCCCCCTTTCACCTTCCTCATATAGACTAGGATTTGTTTTCTGCTCTTTTTTTTTTATTGCATTACTTTAGGATTTAGTTTGGGGAATATGTGACTTCCTTAGAACCCATAAGAGCTAAAGGAAGTATCCTTATTTTGGATTTTCATTGTAAATTTAATATTTTCCTTTTACATTCTTACTCTCTTTATTATTATATTATTGAATAATCATGCATACTTTAACTAGTTCATCCATTATGTAAACTGTTCATGAAATAAATTTTAAGTCATTTTGTATTAAATTTGCCAAACTAATCTTTTTTTAGATAAACCAACAATCTAGTCCTCAAATCCTCTTTAGTAATTGAGAACTAATGCACTTTTTCTATTACGATAACATTGGAGTCATTTAATTGGGTTTTTCCCAAATAAAAAAATAAAATTAAGGTGGAGACTCTAAGACAATTTTCCATAATCAACGATTTCAAACCCGATAGTTTCAAAACCCAAATGAGTATTTCAATTCCCTTTTAGCATATCAAACCGATGCTCGAGCAAGGCCTCATAACTGTTGAAACATTTCTATTGATATTCTAATTGTAATTCATTCCAAAAATTTAGAGCCAAACCATAATGCCTATTATTTTCAATAGAATGCAATTTGTTAATAATTGCCAATGGAATTTCATCAGTATTTTATAGGTATAAGCCATCTTTGAAATATTATCAAATTCCATTAGCATGATGGAAAAAATTCCGTTGATAATTTCCATCAATATTTCAATATTGTCTTGTAATGTCATGTTACTACATATTTTTTATGTTTATATTACTCTTACAATTCTTTTTATACTTGATAAGGACTAAAAATGATTCCATCAATAAAGCTAACCTAATTAAACCCAATTGATAAGTGCCAATTATGCTATTAATTAAATAGAGTATTTGTTATTGATGTATAAATCAAATGTGTTATTTTTTTAATTTTATTTATTTCGAGTTCTCCTAGTTTCTTTGGAGGGTTTCTATGCAATTTTGAGGAATTTAGAAGTTTAGATATTAATTGGAATGAAGTCAGATGCTAATCAAAAAGCAAAAAAAGTGAAAAAGAGGGTTTTAGATATGCATGGCTGTACAACTTTTGACGAGCATTGATAGCTCAAATACCTTTTGTTATTTTAAGCATAACTTGAGCTACAAATGTCATATTGAGGTGATTCAAGATGTATAAGAAGTTAAGAGAGAGATCTACAATCTTATGAAGATAACAAAGCCTAAATCAATAATCTACTATTCAAAAAATGCAAAAGAAGTCACATGGCTATATGGGAGGCTTGCCACACAACTGGGCAAATCAAAATGGGTCTCTTTTGTAGTTGAAATTCAAAACTTCATGAAGACTCATCATATGGCCATATGATTTTTGATAGCCTCTAAGTGCAATTTTTCTTCTTATTCGAGTGATACTTTAAAAGGAGGTTGAGGATTCTGATTTTCTTGGGTTTCTTACAATTTCAAACTCTATCCAAAACCTAAGATTCGTATCCTATAAATAGATTAGATCCTTTAGAACACATATTATTAAGTTTTTTATCCTCAAAATTCTTTATACATTAGTTTTTTAGTTTTAATTGAAAATTCTTCCAAGGAAGGGATTCAAATTTGGAGATTCATCAAGATGAAGACTCCTTCTCATCAATTATTCTAAAGTTTTTTTTTAAACTTTATTCTTTAATTTAATGATAATTTGAGATCATGTTCTATTTTAGATTATTTGTTGACTTAATTACTTCTTCTTTCTTCAACATCAGTAACTAAAATCCTTCTCTAAAATTTAGATGTAATCTCTTGATTTGCCTATGAATATTTATTTTTGATTAATTGTTCTTGATTATTGGAATTAATATTTTATCTTAAAGGTTAATGCTTATGAATAATTGATTATTATTTACATGTTTAAAGATATTATGTGAAGTAGTAAGAGTGGAAGTATAATATTAGTTCATTGAGATATTAGACCTAGGATATGTATTGCTTAGAGATAAGAATACTCCTTTTGTCATTGTTAAAAGGGTTGTCACAAAACTTAATGGGTTTGTGTTAATTGCTTATGATCATAAGAGTAGATATAAAGTTAATATGAATATTTATAATTTATCTTGAGAGAGAACTTCATATAATTTAGGAAAATCTAATCATTAATTTCAATAAAATAAAACCAGTCTAGAGAACATAGAGAAATCATAGATAATCAATTGATGAAGTCTAAATCCTAGACCTTTTATATATATTGAATTCATCTTTTATTATATCTATTCAATTTTACTTATTTTCCTCTATCTTATTTGATTTTCTAAATAATAAAGGAAATCCTTGTTTTGGTACTTGTTAAACATTCTTTGTGAGATTGACACTCTACTTTTCTATTATATTACTTATATATGACCTATGCACTTGCATATTTTCTGCAATAAGTTTTTGGCACCATTGTCAGGGAAGGCGATTTGTCAATATCAATATCAAAGATTTTCTTTATTATGTTAGATTTTATTTTATTTTTCTTTTCTATTTTTATCTTTATTTTGTAGGATTTTTATAAAAAAAAATGGAAAATAGAAACAAGAAAAAAAAAAAAAAAAGAGATGGCTTTCCACAATTATCAATGGTGCAAAAGAGAAGTGATCCCAAATGGAGCAACAAGCATATATGATGAGGATGGTTTTAGTAAGTTAAATACTAAACTTGATACTGTGGTTAACATACTTGATCAAATTAATGGTAATATTATATTCAATCCATTGTTAATTGTGATTTATATGACAGTAATCACTTGAATTCTGAGTTCTAATATGTATAGCAAATGCAATTTTTTTTTTCAAATTATAATAGGCACAAGAATCATTCATATATCAACACAAGTAACTAATGGTGGAGTTATTATTCTAACTCTCCATAGGAAAACCAATGCAATAAAGGAAATAATTCATGGAATCCTTATCAATATGATTTTCAACATCATGTACCACTCAAAGTGTACAAACCATCTTATGAAGTGGCATTAGAATGATTCGTGAATGTTACTTATGAATGGTTTGAAAGATTGAAGATATGATGGATCAAATGGCTAATCACATTGCAATTTTTAATGTATAAATGAAACAATTGGCTAGTCCATTAAATACTCAAAGCCATGGTGACTTGTCAAGTCAAATTGAAATATATTCTAAAGAGCAATGCCTAGCAATTTCTTTGAGTAATCATGTGCAAGAGGTGGTTGGTCAAGTAGATACTTCAAGTAAGCAAGATAAAAAGGAAGAAATTGAGCTTAATTTTCCAAAACTATCAAATATCCTTCCCTCATGGGTAGTATATGTGGAGTGGTTGAAATTGATAAGGTAATTGAAAAGGTATTTGAAGAAGAACATCTAAATGAAACTCTTCTAGTTTGTTTGGTATATATGACAATTAAAGATAATAAGGAAAATTTTGTCATGAATGCTACACCATATGTGTCATACCAAAGAGAATATGAATTTCAAGATTTGGAAGAAAAGAAGTCACATCCATTGACCAACTTTTGAGTTCACACCATTATCTTCCTATCTCAATTTCTCAAGAAAATTGAGAGAAAGAAAAAGAGCTCATTGAAAAATTTTTGGAATTTATGAGCCTCTTTGTAATTTATTGAATAATTCTCATCTGAAACTTTTCCCAAGTAGGCTCAAATCAAGATGATCATTCAAGTTGGTCGAGGTCTACACTTGTCAATTATAGGGATGTTGTACTTTTTATACTATCCTCCTTGGTATAGACCTGGCCAAAGTTAAGCTACTAACTCTAAGCAAGTGCTTCTTGGGAGGTAACCCATGTTCTAAAACTTTAGTTCCTTTATTGTTTTAGTTTTTCAAATTTTCTTACTTTTTCTTTTATTATTAATTTCTCATGTTCGCTTTAGTGTTGTTACTTGATGATTTAGAAGGAGCAAAGAAGTGGAATGCCCTGTAAGCCTACAAATTGGAATTTGCTTTTCTACAAGAGGGGGTATTTCTTTTGTCCTTTTTATTTATCCCTTTGACATTAAGGACAATGTCAATTGTAAGTTTGGGGGAAAAATTAGTTTGTTTTTGTTTTTAGTTGTTTCTTAGTTTTTGATGGATAAATTTAAAATTTTTTTACCCTTTTTATTGACAAAAATGCTTGTGTTAAATAATTTGGTGAAGGCCAAAGATAGATCATAATTGATATTTATGAATAATTTATTGAAGTATTTCAGGTTGAGCAACTATTTTGGGTAAGAAATTGACTTTTATTAAAATTATACTTTCATAGGCTTTGCACTGAATTATTGCAATGAAATTGAGTATGCTTACTTAGAGAAGGGCTTCTACATAATTTTTGTCTTCATTTGCCTCGTCTATCTTAGAACATGTTTTTGTGAACCTTTGAGACAAAATTTTGAATTTACTCTGAAATATATATATGATTTAGGTATTATTTGTTGATGTGGACAAATTATTATACCCTAGCCCTTATGACTAAATATAGGATGAGCAAGGGGTCGAACACTAGGAAAAATGATGAATTTATTATTAACCGAACAAATAATAAGATGAATAGGCAAGGAATAATTGGAGTTTGAGTAACTAATTAACTACTAATTTAACTACAAATCACTAAATTCTAAATAATTCAAAGTTATTAAACAATTTCTAGAAAGAGAACAGGTTAGAATTACAAATTAAATTTAAATCAATGAACTTCTAACATGTATATAAAATAAGATTATGAATGAGTTGATTGTAGAATTAACCTGAAATCTTTAAAAGCTTATCTTTAAGTCAATTAAAGGTATTTTTGAATAGACTTACACACACTCTCATGTCAATGTAAATGTAAACAAAAACCATGAAGTTCAATGTTAATTCTTTTTACCCCTTTAGAAGTAGATTCTAATTAATCTTTTAATTTAAGTGACATCAATTACTTTTCCATTAAGAATTCCAATTCTCATTGCAAATTCTTAACTAACATATTACATATGGTGATCAAGCATATATAACAACTATTAAGAACTTAATTGAAGCCAAATCAATCATTCATTAACAAAATATCAAAATGAAGTTCATAGACTAAATTTGCATTGCAATTCTAACCACAAGTACTTTAGCCTTAATGTATTATTAGATATTTTATAAAAAGAAAGTTAAACATTCAATCATCAAGAAATAAAATAGATTAAGTAAAGAAAAAGTTATAGAAATCTTTTACTAGCCCTTTTCAAGATTAGAAGCCTTGATACAAGAATGGTTTCCCAAAGTGCTGTACTTGAAAGTTGTAAGATCTCTCTTTTTCTTCTTAATACAATACTCTCTACTTGTATTATGATTTTCTAGATAGATTTTATAGAAGAAACTTCAACTATTTAAAGACCTTGAATAGTTAAAAGTCATAACATTTCATAAAGGAATGCAATACTTCATGAAATGTCACCTAATAACTGCTTTAGAAACTTCAAGGCCATTTTGGGCAATTCAGATGGCAAAATTAGACTTCGAAGTCTTCATAAAAGTTGTAGGCCTTTTTATCAGCTTTCCATAGCCTCTTGAATTATGACCAAAACATTGCAGACTATTTGTGAAGGATCCTGTCTTTTGGTGTGTGCCGACTCGGCACCAACTCATCTCTCATTTATCAACTCGGTATAGCAAACCTTGGTGCCGACTCAGCACCAACTGAGTTGAAGGGTGCCGACTCGGCACCAGTGCTTTTCGAATTTTGCTTTCTTTTTTTATACTTGGCTCTTCTAGGAACCTCCAATTCTTCCCTTAACCTACTAAAACTTCATAAAATACTCTCAAAATCATCAAGTTAAGGAGAAATCTTGAGAAAATGTTAGTAGAATAAATATTAAGGGAATAAAACACAAAATGCATTATAATATACTAAAAATATACCTAAAAAGCAACTAAAATGCACTTGAAATAACACTAAATCCAGACTATTTTACATCACATCATTTGTTTAACCTTATTTATCTCTTTGACATTGAGGACAGTGTCAATTGCAAATTTGGAAGAGAAATTAGTTTGTTTTTGTTTTTAGTTGTTTCTTGGTTTTTGATGGATAAATTTAAAATTTTTTTACTCTTTTTATTGACAAAAATGCTTGTGTTAAATAATTTGATGAAGGCCAATGATAGATCATAATTGATATTTATGAATAATTTATTAAGGTATTTTAAGTTGAGCAACTATTTTGGGTAAGAAATTGACTTTTATTAAGATTATATTTTGATGAGCTTTGCATTAAATTATTGCAATGAAATTGTGTATGCTTACTTAGAGAAGGGCTTTTGCATAGTTTCGATCGTCATTTGCCTTACCTATCTTAGAACATGTTTTGTGAACTTTTCAAATAAAATTTTGAATTTACTTTGAAAGCGATATATGATTTAAACATTATTTATTTAACCTTATTACTTGTATTTACCCTTATTTTAATTTTATCCTTATTTTAAGCAATTGTGCCTTGTTAAATTTTAGCTTTCTTTTCTTTGTTTATTAACCTTAATTATTATCGTTCATGTTGTTTGTGAGATAATTTTGTCAAGTTTACATTCTAATGAAGAAAAGGGAATTATTGAACTTTTAAAAGAAAATAGGATCTCTAATAAGTAGAAGTGCTATTTTTTGAATAAAAAAAATGGATCAACTTTGTTCTAAAATAAGTTTGGGGAAAGTAAGAAAATTGAATAAAATAAAGTTAAAAATTAGTAATTCTTGCTTATCATTTAAATAATGTAGTTGGTGATGGAAAATTTGATGCGTGGTCTACAAGTGTATAGAGCGCACAAGTAATATAATGATGAACAGAGTTATCGTTCCACTAGAGATAAGGTACAAGTACTTGTGCAAACTTAAATTATTATTTAGCAAATCAAAAGTTTGAGTAATGTTTAAATTAAAATAACTAAACTAAATTAAAACTTAACTAAGATAACGTAAGTGAATTGTGAGAGAAAAAATTAATGATAAAAGCTACCTCGATATTTGAATCCTCTTAGACCCCAATTGTATTTCATGAATGGAAACTCAACTAAACCAAACATCATATTGAATTGGCATTCTACTAGGTTAGATTGAAACCTCTCTCGAGTGATTCAATTCCTAATTACTAAGTATTATAAAAAGAATCTCTTCTCAATTTATAATTACATAGAAATAGTATTAAAATCAAGGAAACATAAACCAAAAAACTTGTAGGTTTATCTTTAGCACCCCAATCAATTCTCAACCTTTATGAGTGATCAATTCTAGCTAAGCTTTCTCAAGACAATTAGCAAGAAAACTAATTCCAATTATCAAGCATGCAATTGACAATTAGAAATAAGAAATATAATCATAAAGATAAATCAATCCAAATGAATGATTTAATTGATAAAAAACCCATTCAATCCATACAAAGTAATCTAGGATTCATCAAATACCTAGGTATGAAAAATTTAGTTCATAATGAAAAAGTAACAAGAATAAAAGATAAAGTATAGAGAAATCAAACAATCCATAGTGGATGAATGATAATCCAAACTCGAGTCTTCAATCTTTGACTTGAAACTTGAAGAACTTTGATCTTCACCTTCAATTTTCACTGCAAAACTCTCTTCTCAACCTTAGGAAATACTGCTGTTTCATGAAAAATCACAAATCTCTAAAAGTCTATGCAAAAATTGCTTATATACTCTGACAGAATTTCTCCCATGCCCTACCACACACCCATGGCCTTGGGCGTGGGAACGGCCTGAAAAATTTGGCTTTGTGCGGCATCAGGCAGTAGCTTTTCTTCTTGCCACACGGGCACTCCCACGCCTGTGAGCTTGGGAATGGGATGAGCTCTCCTTTGCTTCTGCCTCTTCAAAATGCTCCATCTTTTAAGTAAACTCTATCATTCTTTTGTACGATCATCTCATGGCATGTCAAAACACAATGTCCCTAAAAAGAATTGAAAACAACACTAAAACAAGCAAATCAAACTTAATTTTAAACATAAATCATGATAAACAAAGAGGTAAAATATAGGCATTCATGCAATTATCAAACACCCCCCACACTTGAGTGTTTGCTTATCCTCAAGCAAATTGAAGCAAGATAAAAAGAATTAAATAAAATCCCCCTACCTCAGGCAATAAAAATCAAATGGTTTAAATAGCAATTACTTAGAATCATCATAGCTTTCAAACATGATAGCCAAACTAGAAAACCTTCATGACAAACTCTATAACCTAAAGCTTGCAATTTAGAGTTACACATGTGAGCAACAAATTCCAAAGTAACAAGAGTTCAAACAAAGCAGTCTTTAATGATTTTTCTCCTAGGTGCATGACTATCCCCTTGAATTTTCACTTCTTTTTAAAAAATCATTCAATTTTTTCATTTTTCTTTGCATTCTCAAGGAGCCCGACTTGTTTGAACAGTCATTCTAGCCTTTTTATATGAGTGTAAACACTTGTGATGCTGACTTCCGGTTACTCAGCTAAATCACAAGTTCAAATTAATGACCTTAACCATTTATTGTTGAAAGAGTTAACAACAGCAGAATAGATTTTAATTTTCAAAGCTCCTTTGCTATTGCTTTTGATTTTCACTTTATTTTCAAGGGAAAATAATCATACAACCTAGGATATTACATAATTCCACTACCCGAAACTAAAGTAACAATGAAAAATTTTAGTGCTAAAAAATGTAACTAAAGTTTCAAACTTTAGGATTTGCAAAATTCGTTAATCCAAAATCCTAATACAACTACCAAATCTGATCCACATAGTAGATTAAGCCATTTAAACTATGCATCAACCAAGACATTGCCATTCAACCATAATTAAATTATCAACCAAGGAGGGAAAATTTCATGCCATACTATTATCTAAATTCAATCAGCTTAACCATTACAATCAAATAATCATAAGGTAATCAATAAAATCCCTCCTCCACACTTAAGTAACACATTGTCCCCAATGTGTTATAAATAAAGAAAAGCAAAAAGAAATAGAGGAGAGAGAGAACTGCCTTATCATTGCCATCATGTACACATTGTAGGAATGCTCTGTCATAATCCGTGCCATGTCAAATATTGCTACAGATCGATAAGTGTGCTAGAAAAAGAAAGAGAAAAGATCCAAAATAATAATAATATTCATCCAAAATAAAGCAAAATGAAAGCAAAAACAAAAATAAAAGAATCATAAATAATAGAGTACAGTAATCCAGAAAATAAGATGAAAAGAAAATAAGGAAAAGAGAAAGAGAAAGAAAGAGGAAACTAGTCCTCCATAACATCATCATCACCACCATCATCATTGTCATCGAAGGCGTCAACTAGAGGTGGAGGTGGCGGTGAAGGTGGTGGCTACCTATTAGGTTGGAACCCAGATCTCTGCTAGTACTTCATCATAGAGTACTCCATCCATCTATGATGCTCAGCCTTATATTCAAGTCAAGCATGCTATTGTTGCATCATTTTCATCATCTAGGTCTACTTGGCATGAAGATGTTGCTATTGGAGATTGATATGACCCATCTTGCTCTCCATGAGACATAACTGCCTTTTAAAATCGATCATCTTCTGATCATCATCCTCGATAGCCCTAATAGAATGGCCCCAGTATCTGAATGGTGGGCCAGAGGAAAATGGCACAGAAGTGGTACTAGAAGGTCCCATAGGATCAAAAGAGCTAGGAATATCAACCGCTGATGATGGAGGGACAGTAGGTATATTAGGTACTGGCATGAAAGCCTTCTAAGGATCCAACCATATCAGTGTAGGCATGCCCAGACGCTTCAGTATACCTCAAGCGTCATAATAGGAAGACCCTCTAAAACTCCCAAGCCCTAAGCCAATCTTATGATGTATATGCCCCCAAATAAGGCCCCTTTATGGCCCTTCTTAGATTGCTCATAGAAAAAATATGCTAAGGCATGAGCAACGTTGCACCGGTGGTTCTCCACTATACATATTAAAAAGAATAAATCTTACTTAGTCACCACATCAGTGTTGTCCTGGTGAGCATAGATGGTGTATGCCAAAAGATTACGCACACCAAAAGATTATGCACTACCTGAAAAGCGAATGATTGAAAATTAGAAGCCTTGGACACCATTGGGTTATACCCTGCTGCCCCCGGGGCAAGTTGTTGCCATATTGTCTTGGCCACTTTATCAAAAGTAAAATCAATATTAGCACCCTTGTAAACATCGATGGCATGCTCTGATTGTTGATATAATCCCATAGTTATTGTAAAATCATTGATGCTTAAGCAGAAGTCCTTCAAACCCAATTGAAATTGGAGTGATGGCTTGTTTACCCTAATTATTTCCTTGTCAAACTGGAGAGAGCAATAAAACTTAAGAGTTAACTCTCAGTATGCAGGCTCGAATATCTCAAATAGTTGCTTCCATCCCGATTGATTTACTAGTCCCCCAATACCCTCCAATAAGCTAGCACTCTCCATAGCCCCCCAATCAAGTGTTTAGGCTAGCTCAAAATCTTTGTTGGCCAAATGCTTAAATTTTGCTCTTGACTCCTTATCCGCAAATAGAATGCAAGGGTGATCAATGATGAACATGGTGTTTAAGGCTGCTACCGGTGGTAAGTGGCGAGAACTACCCTCACCTCTTACTCTCTTGGCTAGTGGCTTAGATGGTCGTTTAGAAGTTATGGTTTTCTTTGGTCCCATTGCCACAAAATCAACAACAAAAAGCAAAAACCAAAGCACAAACCACAAACAATGTTGTTAGTGTAAAGAAAAGTTTGGCATGGTAACAACATAAACCTAACCATTACCAAATTTGCGCAAAACAATCAACTAACCACAATGTCAAGCCCAATGCAGTGCAATTCATCGAATAGAACAATTATATTATAGTAGACAAACCATATGTAAGTTCAATTCAAAATAGTCATTACCTAATGAAGCAAACCCATATCTACCCTAGGAGTTTTAGTGACAAATTATTTGAATTTAGGCTTATTGTGACAAATTGTGTGACTATATGAAAATTCATGTGTGACGTGATTTATGAGTTTGGGACATGTTAAATTAATTTTAATATGTCTAATATGAATTACTATTGTGAAATAAATGATTTGAATAAAATGCATTAGCATGAAATAATTTATTTTTCGTAAAATGAATTTTCATGTAAAAAGGCAATTTTTAAGGATAAAATAATTTTATGAGTATTTTTAAAATATTTTTAAATAAATGTTTTGGGAAAAATTTTAATGAAAACAATAAAAAAAAATATTTTATGTTTAATTACCCATAATCAGCCCTAAATTAAATAAAAGCCCAAATATCCAAAAGCTCACTACACCAAAACACTTCTAACCTAGCTCATTAAGGGCAAACTTGGAAATTGCACCCAACCCTAATATATCATGAAAATTTTGGCTAGCACTCTCATTCTAGCAGCCATCACTCCATTTTTCTGTATCTTGATAGAAAAATTATCCCAAAATATTTCTCTCTACCGAAATTAAGAAAATACCTTTCAATTTTGCGATTTCTCGCCCGTATTCGTAAGTTTTTCTTCTCTTTCAATTTCCTATCTGATTTTTATGAAATAAATTATGAGAAAATTATTTTGAACTAGGTATTGAATAATTTTTACAGATTTAATTCTGTTTGGGTGAGTTTTTGAGAAAGAAATTTAATTTTCTACTGAAAATACAAATCTTTCTGCGTGATTTCTCCAATGCTGAATCTTGTAACTTAAAATTGAAATTTTTATGCATAAACATCAGTAAGGGGGGGGGGGGGGGGGGGTATTTCTGCATAATTGATTTCTAAACTAATTTTTGATGTGTTTTGATGAAAAATATTGGATTAAATTATATTTCTGCTTATTTTTGTAATGACCGAAAAGTTTCAAAAAAGAAAGGAATTCAAGGTTTTTGTGTTAGAACTTAGAAGTTAGAAAATTCTATATTAATTAAACATGTGGCTGCCAATTTATATATGAATGGATTCTAATCTAATATTTATTTTTTTGAATAAAAAAATAATGATTTAAATCATGTGTTTGCATATTGCTGTAATGAACGGAAGGCGTGAAAACTCATGATTTTCACCCTAAGCCTTAAACTTTGGAATTTTCATGCATAATTATTATCTATGGCTGCTTAATCATACATGTGGATGTTCTAAACTAATATTTTCTATGATTAAATGAAAAATAATGGTTTAAACCACTTGTTTATATATTACTGTAATGATCGAAAAATACTGAAAATAAGAAAACGCATGGTTTTACATCCTAAAACATAAAATTGGAATTTTCATGTACATGTCACACCTATTACTGCCAATTCATGTAGATTAATTTTTTAAAATGATTTTTGTTGTGTTTACATGAAAAATCTTGGTTCAATACATGTTTCTATATATTCTTGTAATAGATGAAAAGTAAGAAAAGTAAGAAAATTCAGTTTTTCCCTTGATAATGTATTCAGCCTACATGGATTTTTATCCTAATGTTTATAATTTTTATGCAATATATCTTGATGATTATTGACATGTATGTATATATAATAAATGATAAAATTTCATGTTAGTTAAAGGTATGACCCTAGATAAGCCTAGAGGCACTTTGGTATACTTAAGGTAGACTTAAGGTATCTTAACTTTATATTGTGATTAGAATGTGAATGTGATTAGGAAATATGGAACTAGATGTTATGATGACTCAGTAATGAGCAAATGGTCTTGAGTACGAGACTTTTAAGTCAAAATGTTATGTGTAAGTGATGAGGTACACTTATATGTGCAACTCTAAGTATATGAATGTTAGGTATGCATGGGGTAGTTATGGGATAGGATAGCATCATGATTGAAGAAATATTAAGTATCGAATTATATATTATGATAGAGATTGAGGAGTGTTAAAAGTCCAAGAGCCACATGAATTAGGAGCAAAGGAACCACAAGGTGAGTAAACTCTATATTCCTGCTTCTAGTGTGAGTAAACACTGTATTCATGTTTCAAGCTTAAGAACAATATGTTTTGTTATAAATATGTGATATCATGTTATGTGAGCCTTTGGCATTCTTGAAACCCAAGTTCTTTCTATTCTAAAATAAAACTCTATGATTTCCTTGTTAAACTTGGGTTGCTAAAGGACAATTGGTCCAAAACCATTTTGATTATCCACTGATAATACCTTTATGATTATTACCCTAACTTATATTCTTTCTGGAACTACATTATCCTTGTATCTTTTGTTCAAAAGTTAAATTGCCATTGTTATTATGATACATGTTATTGTTGCCTTAAATGTTATTGTTATATGTGAATACCAATAGTTGTAGCTATGGTACCTTTAACCTTTTATGCAGAAGTCCTCATCGATGTGAATAATCATCGGCTATGTAATCCTCATATTGATGCGAGTAATTATCGGCTATGTATTTGAGTGATTATGGCAGTAGTCTTCACTCTATGCGTTATGTGTTCGAGTGATTATGGTAATAGTCTTCACTCTATGTGTTCGGGTAATTATGGCAACAGCCTTCACTCTATGTGTTATGTGTTATAAATGTGATTTCTACAAACTTGCTAAATTTGAACCCTTGATAAATTGCAACCTGATTCATGAATTGTAAATCATGAACTACGTATATAAGCTATGAGTTTCCTATTCAAAGGAATATATGTTAATGTATGTGTTTAATTGTTTACTCATTGAGATCATCTATCTCACTCCTCTTTCCTTGTGTGGTTCCAGGTGAGCAAATGTGAGGAGGCAAGGTGATGGCTCAAGCATTCTACTTCGCTTAGGGGATTCCTTGTCAAAGTCATTAATAATACTATGTTATGAATTATTGTCATTAAATGCTCTGGGAATATTTATTTTTGATGTTTATTTTGAGATGTTATTATTTCTTAAGCTTCTGAATGAATTATGAATATTATTTTTCCTTATGGATTATATGTGAAGTGTCTAATTGCTATCTTCTGCAACTAAAGGTTTTCATATAATGTTTTAAATGAGTTATTGTAAGAGATTTGGTACAATCCTAGGCATGATATGTATATGTGTAAGTGGGTTCTACGGACATAGGTGACCTTATGTCTCCCCATGTTCTAGGTCCGTCATATCTCCGAAAATGGGATATGACACCTAAAAACTTAACAAAACAAGTTGCTAGGTCGAGGAAGAATAAGTTAATTGACAAAGCAAGGCTAAGTCATCATTTTAAAACAAACACAACACAACCTAAGCATGTATAACCAACAGTAGTCCATATTAAGCCAAGTAAGCCTATTTCCATTATGCAATTCAAAGCTTGATAAACCCATTAACAAAATAACTGACATTGCATGATCAAAATAACCTCAATCAAACACCACTATTCAAAAGCACCCAATCTATAATTTCTAGTGCAAATATTAAAACCATCAAGTGAAATGAAAATGGCATTCTCTATGTCAAAATTCCATTGAGATGAATTTAAGTTTATGAGCAATTCACACTAATTATTTCAGTAAATCATTGCTAACCCTAAATCATATAATGGAAAAATCTAAACCCATTCACTAACAAATAATTTCAAATCAGGAGAACACGTGCATTCAAAAAATCATAATCAACAATCACAATTGAAAAATTAAGGGAAATTAAGAGAAAAAATAAAAATGAAAATAAAAAAATTGGATGAACTCAAACCTGTTCACAGAAACAAATGTACAACTTGAAAGGGAATGGAAGAACTTGACTTAAAGCTCCCAAAATTTGATGCAATAATACACAAGGAGAGTGAATCAGAGTTGATACTTTGTGAATTGTGTGTGGGAGAGTGAGAGAAAATGAAAGGGTTTTGAGAATGGAAAGGTGGGGCATGAGAGATTAAATAGTAAACTGTAAATAATTTCATGGCCACACCCAAAGGCACACTTATGGCTATAGGCGTGGCCACAGTGTGAATAAATAGGTAGCCACTACCCTTTTTTTTTTTCGAAATTTTAAAAAAAAAAAGCTAACCTTGTCTCATGCCCGTGACTCTGGATGTGAGTCATGGCGTAAGATATTACTGGATGGCAGACTCCAAATGTTTCTTAGAACTTAGGTGTGTGACATTACTACTTCTCCATTCAGTTTAGAACTTTAGGCCATGCCCATGGGGCTGACCATGACCCAGGGCATGGTAGGCTATTAGAACAACTTCCTTTTTAGCTCTTGTGCCAAGCCTAACAGCATAGGCATGTCCTAGGGCGTGGTGCCATTCTGATCTTCCATACTTGGGCAAATTTTAGCATTTTTTCTTTGCACAATACCACCAAATCAAAGATGCATTATCCTTATACAAATAAATACAAATAGAATAAAAGAAAAACATGTGGGTTGCCTCCCACCCTGCGCTTCTTTAACATTGTTTTAGCTAGATATTTAGGGTGATTTCTTACCCTTAGTCTTGGACATACATAATCTCCTTCAATTCATTCAATTCACCCCTTAAGTACAACTTGAGCCTTTGCCCATTTACTTTAAAATCACCCTTTTTAGGTTGAGTTAACTCAACCGCCCTATAAGGAAAAAATTCTTCAACAGTGAAAGGACCTGACCAACGAGATTTTAACTTACCTGGAAAGAGTTAAAGCCTAGAATTGTAAAGTAATACCTGATCTCCAGCTTTGAATTCCTTCCTTTGCTTAATCTGGGCATCATGCCATCTCTTGGTACTCTCCTTACACATTATTGCATTGTCATAAGGTTGTAATCTCCATTCATCTAGCTCATTGATCTATAATTTTATTTTCTCACTTACACTAGCTAGATCAAGGTTAATCTATTTTATAGCCCAATCTGCATTATGTTCAATCTCAATAGGTAAATGGCAAGCCTTGCCATACACTAGCCTATACGACATAGTACCCAAGGGAGTTTGAATGCCATCCTAAAAGCCCATAGAGCATTGTCTAATTTTTCATGCCAATCCTTTCTTAATCACTCTACGATTTTTATGGGCATGTCAAAACATAATGTCCCTTGGGCATGGAAATGGCTTGAAAAATTTGGGCGTGGGAATGGCCTAAAAAATTTGGCTTTGCACGGCATTAGGCAGTAGCTTTTCTTCTTGCCACACAGGCACTCCCACGCCTGTGAGCTTGGGTGTGGGATAAGCTCTGCTTTGCTTTTGCCTCTTTAAAATGCTCTACCTTTTATCACATCCCAACTTTAGAGATATGACGGTCCTAGGACATAGGGAGAGATAAGGTCACCCACGCTTGTAGAACCCATTTACATATATACAAATCATGCCTAGGATCATACCAAACCTTATACAATAACTTATTTAAACATTATATGAAAACCTTAAATTGTGGAAGACAGTCATTAGACATTTCACATATAATCCATAAGGAAATAATATTCATAATTCACTTGTAAACCTTAATAAATAACATCTCAAAATAAACATCAAAAGTAAACATTCCTAGAGCATCTAATGACAACACTTCATAGTATGGTATTATTAATGACTTTGACAAGAAATCCCTAAGCGAAGTACAATGCTTGAGCCATCAACTTGCCTCCTCACATTTGCTCACCTAGAACCACACAAGGAAAAAGGGGTGAGATAGATGATCTCAATGAGTAAATGATAAAGCACATACATTAACACATATTCCTTTGAAAAGGGAACTCATAGCTTATACACATAGTTCATAATTTTAATTCATGAACCAAGTTGCAATTTAGCAAGGGTTCAATTTAACAAGTTTGCAGAAATCACATATAAAACACATAGAGAGTAAAGGCTATTGCTTTATCACTCGAACACATAAAGGAGAGGTGGCCTTAAACCAAATTCCAACTACTATCATATAGAAGGTGTGAAGCTGATCAGGCCCCACTACTAGAATCGCCCCTTTCTAGCTAAGGTGGATACACTAACCCTATCCATTAGGTTAAGACCATGTGCACAAGTTCTGATGATTACCCGCATTGGCACGAGGACTTCTACATAAAGGGTTAGAGGTACCATAACTAGAGCTATTGGTATTTACATATAATAATAACATTTAAGGCAACATTAACATGTTTCACAATGGCAATAGCAGTTTAACTTTTTGAACAAAACATACAAGAATAGTGTAGTTCCATAAAGAATATAAGTTAGGGTAGTAATCACAAGAAATTATCATTGGATAAACAAAAGTGGTTTTTGGACCAACTATCCTTTAGCAACCCAAGCTTTACAAGGAAATCACTTAATCATATTTTAGGATAGAAAGAACTTGGCCTTCAAAGATCACAAAGGCTCACATAACAAGATATCACATATTTGTTACATAACATAATGTTACTCACACTTATAGAGTGAATACAATGTTTACTCACACTATAAGCAAGAATATAGAGTTTACTCACCTTGTGGTTCCTTTGCTCCTAATCCACGTAGCCCTTGGTCTTCTAAGACTCTTCAAGCTCTATGATAATATTTAATTCAATACTTAGTATTTATAAAATCATGATGCTATCCTATCCCATAACTACCCCATGCACATATAACATTCATATATAATTAGAGTTGCACATATAAGTGCACTCATCACCTACACATAATAGTTTGACGTATAAGTCTCTTAAACTTAGCCTTAATAGGCCCATATGAAAATACATCATAACTCATGTCAATACTTTTCTAAAGTCAACACAATATCATTATCTTAATATCAATTCACTTTAACAATCAACTTGGCACACTTAACACTTCCATACATGTCAACTTAATAATTAACCTTTCAAGTGTCATGCTTAGCTCTTGTGATCCATTCATTCAATCAATCATCTCATCAACTCAAGACCATTTATTAATTATCAAGTCATCATAACATCTAGTTCCATATTTCCCAATCACATTCACCTTCTAATTACAATATAAAATTAAGATACCTTAAGTATACCAAGTGCCTCTAGGCTTGTCTGAGGTCATTCCTTCAACTAGCATGCAATTTTATCATTTATTGTATGTACATACATGTCAATAATCATCAAAATACATTGTATAAAAATTACAGACATTGGGATAAAAATCCCATAGTAGGCCAAATACATCATCAAAAGGAAAACTAAATTTTTCTTATTTTTCGCACTTTCTGTCTATAATAGTAATATGTAAAAACATAGTTTGAACCAAGATTTTTTATGTAAACATAAAAAAATCATTTTAGAACATTAATTCACATGAATCAGTAGCCATATGTATGACATGTACATGAAAATTCCAATTTGAGGTTTGAGGATGCAAAACCATGAGTTTTTTTTATTTTCGGTATTTTCTGATCATTACAATAATATATAAACAGGTGGTTTAAACCATCATTTTTCATTCAATCATAGCAAATATTAGTTTAGAACATCCTCATGTAATTTAGCAGTCATAGACAATATTTACGCATGAAAATCCCAAAGTTTAACGCTTAGGGTGAAAATCATGAGTTTTTGCGCTTTTCACACTTTCTGTTCATTACAACGATATGCAAACACATGATTTAAATCATTATTTTTCATTCAAAAAAACAAATATCAAATTAGAATCCATTCATATATAAATCGATAGCCACATGTTTAAATAATAATAGAATTTTTCAACTTCTAAGTTCTGGCACAAAACCTTGAATTCTTTCATTTTTTGAAACTTTTCAGTCATTACAGAAATATGCAGAAATATAGTTTAATCCAATATTTTTCATCAAAACACATCCAAAATCAGTTTAGAAATCATTCATGTAGGAATCGCCGCCCCCCCCCCCCTCCCCCTTGTAGTGTTTATGCATAAAAATTTTAATTTTAAGTTACAGAATTCACTTTTGGAGAAATTGCGCGGAAAGATTTGTATTTTTGATAGAGAATTAAATTTCTCTTTCAAAAATTTGCCCAAACTGAATTAAATCTGTAAAAATCAGTAACCAACCAATTCAAAATAATTTTGTCATAATTTAATTCATAGAAATCAATTTAAGAATTGAAAGAGAAGAAAAACTTACAATTACGGTCAAGAAATCGCGAAATTAAAAGTTGTTTTCTTAATTTCGGTAGAGAGAATTGTTTTGAGCAAATTTTTTTATCAAAATAAAAAAAAATAGAGTGATGGTTGCTGGAACATTAAGGCTGGCCGAAATTTTCATATTTAAATGTAGGGTTTTGGATAATTTTCACTAATACCCTTAATGAGCTAGGTTATGAGGGTTTTTGGGTAATGGGCTTTTTATTTAAATTAGGGCTGATTATAAGTAATTAAAATAGAAATATTTTTCTTATTATTTTCATTAAAATTTCCCCTAAAACATTTATTAAAAATTATTTTAAAATACTTATAAAATCATTTCATGAAAAATTGCCTTTATGCATGAAAATTTATTTTATTTAAAATAATTTATTTTATGCTAATGCACTTCCTATAAATCATTTATTTCACAATAATAACTCATATTATGCATATTAAAAATTAATTTAACATGTCACATACTCATCAATCACATACAACATCAATTTCCATAAGAGCACACACTTAACCTTAATAGTTCTAAATCAAGCAAATTGTCATATAAATTTCTAGAGTAGGTGTGGGTTGTTACATCTTTCAACTAAACTCTATCATTCTTTTGTACTATCAACTCATGGCATGTCAAAACACAATGTCCCTGAAAAGAACTGAAAACAACACTAAAACAAACAATCAAACTCAATTTTAAACATATATCATGATAAAAAAGCAGGTAAAATGTAGGCGTTCATACATTTATCAAAAATAAAAAATACTTAAAAGAAGAAAATCTTGAAGAAGAATAGTGCTTAAAGTGAAAGGATCTTACATTAACAAATTTCTTTTTTTAAAAGCTGTTAATTTTCTTTTATAAAATTGGCATAATTATCTTAATTTTATTCATTTATCCTTTTCTTTGTTTAGGCAAAACAGCTTGTGTTAAGCCCATTACAAGTGTGTTAGCCTATTACAAGTCTAGTAAAGACCTAATGATCTCTTTTGATTTGCAAATTCCATTAGTAGAGATTGTTTGTTTTAACATGCCTATGAGATTTACACTTCTATTTTATATCTTTGATAGAGGCATTTGAAAATATTAAGTGTGTATATGCCTATCTGAAGTGCAACAATTTCTTTATGACTAATTTAATGCATTGTTATTCAAGGCAATATTAAGATGAGGTTTATTTTGAATTGGAGATAGAAGCTTCACTTGTAATGCTATTGATATGTTGCTTGTAAATATTAATTTATCAAGGCCTTTGAAAAGCATAAGAAGATTGAATTTTCTTATTGTATTTAATGATTATTTTACTTGAGGACAAGTAAATACTTAAGTTTGGGGGGATTTGACAAGTGCAACTTATGCTATTATTAGCGTATTTGTTCTTGATGTATCCATCAAATATGTTGTTTATTTTTTATTTTATTTGTTTTTGCTAGCTTTTATTTTTATATATTTTTTTAGTTTTCCTAGGTTCTTTTGAAGGCTTTTATATAATTTTGAGAGATTCAAAAGTTCAGAGATTAATTGGAATGAAGTTGGATGCAAATTAAAAGCAAAAAAAATAAGTGTAAAAAGAGGGTTTCAGATATGCATGGCCATACACATTCTAACGACATTGAAGTTTAGACACCTTTTGGTACTTTGAGCATAACTTGAGTTATTGATATCGGATTGAGGTGATTTAAGATGCATTGGAAAGTTAAGAGAAAGAGAGCTACAACTCTTGTGAAGACCATAAAGCCTAAGTTAATCATCCAATATTGAAAAAATGTAAAAGAAGTTATATGGCCATATGGGAGGCTTGCATATGACCATGCAAATAAAAAAAAAGTCTATTTCATGAAGACTCATCACGTGGTCGTGTAGGAGGCTTATCACATGGTTGTGCAATTTTTCTTCCTTTCAAGTGATACTTTAAATGGGATTAAGGATTCCGATTTTCTTAGATTTCTTTGGATTTCTAACTCCATCTAAACGTAAGATTTATATCTTATATCCTTAAAATTCTTTGTACATTAGTTTGTTTTTAGTTTTAATTGAAGATTCTTCTAAGGAGGGGATTTAAATTTAGAGATTCATTATAATACCCAAGGTTTCCTATCGTATTAGAGTTAGCAATAGAGGCACCATAATGTTCATGTACTGTGTAATTCAAGGCCTCCCTAGCACATCAAAAACCATAAGAACATCACAAGAAGCAAATTCTAAATGAATAATGTGATAATAAGTGAAGAATGTAATTGATTTTGATAATCATTTTTATGATAAATTGAAAGTCAAACTGAGTTTGACTTAATGTGATTATGTTAATAATATTTTTGAAATGTGAATCTAAAGTACTAGTGAATGGGCACTAACATCTCCTAAATCATTAGGAGATAATAATAGTGACATGAAAAGTTAATTTCAATCAAAGATACAATGGTACAAAGAAAGTCAAACTTAGTTTGACCAAGTAAGTGAACAAAATTTATCTAGCAATGTCTAGAGTGTGTAGTGATATTGGAAGGTAGAATTATGTATATTAAAGTGAAAGAAACAAAATGGAAAATGTATTAAGTACTGAGCTTGAAATGTGCATATAAGGATTCATTAATGGCCAGCCATTCAAGGCCCAAGGTGGATGAAAATGATAGTAGTATGTGCCCTAGGAGCCATATAATAGTTATATAATAATAGAAATTTAATTCCCAATGGCACTATAATATATTCATAATGTGAAAAGAGTTTCATATTATTGAATATTGTCCTTAAGTATTTTTAAGAGTGTGAGGCCTCGCCCGAGCACCGGCCCGATCCGCTAGAGGGAACCGAGATGCTCATTCGGGTTCAGACTCACAATGGAACCCTTAAGTTCGGATTTGGTTGATTTTGAAAAATGATTTTTAGGAGTTGCCACCTTAATTTTATTTAGTTGGGAAAATATTAAGGAAAAAATCTAAATTGACTCCAATTCATTAATTTTGCAATTAATTTGCCCAAAGATAAAAATCACTAGCCTTCGAACCAGGTTAAGTTTGGAGACTAGGTTTTTAGTTTTAAATAATCTAAATTTGGCTCTTAAGTTTAATTTGACTTGGAAATTGATTTCATGAATGACATTAATAATTGCAAGTAAAATGTATGAATATGGCATAAGATGGATGCATGAAAATTAATGAAACAATAAACATTTACAAATAAAGGAGAGTGTTCCCTGCAATCTTTAGAGATTTGGGGGAACCACATGATCACTCCATAATTAAGATAATCACATTGATAGAAAAATGGGATGCCTTCTCTAGCCCTTATGGGATTCTAGGGAGACCACAAATTCCCTTATGAATATAGTAAAAAGATAACTAATTTAAGAAAAATATGGAAAATAAGCTTAATTTAAAAGAAAAATGGATTTAAGATTTGGACTTAAATTCCAAACATGCCTACGGACCCCGTTTGAATAGATATCAAAACCCACGTAGTTCGTTCAACGATTAAGTTAAGAGGTTTAAAAAATGATTTTTTGGGTTCGAAGAACGAGTTTGATTAAAATACCTTCGATTTTGATAGATGAGATGGAAAAGTGTTTTGCTGGATCGAAGTTCCGTTTTATTGGACCAGACAAAATGAATTGATTAATGATCAAAGAAAATGATGGATGAGTGAATTAATTAATTAAAATGATTAATTAATTAATTAAAATAGTTGTTGAGTTGAAAAAGAGATTTTTTATTTAATTTAAAAAAAAAGAGTAATTAATTAATTAAAATGATTAATTAATTAATTAAAATAGGGGATGAGCTTAAAAAAGAGAGATTTTTTATTTAATTAAAAAAGGTAATTAATTAATTAATTAAAAGATTAATTAATTAGCTTGTAAGTAAAAAAAGATTTTTGTAGTTAATTGAAAGGATTAATTAACTTAGCTTGGGTGAGAAAATTAATTAATTAAAATGATTAATTAATTAATTGGACAGTGGATGGAGGGAGAAGAAGAAAGAAGGTTGATAGATAGCTATCAATATCAACCTTGGTGTGTGAAAATGAGGAAATGGAAGAGCCTATTTATAGGCAAATGGGGTTGAGGGTAGTTTAGGTAATGAAAATGTGAAAAGACCATGAGGGTAGGGTCAAAAATTGGCTAAAAACTGGATAAAAAAAGGGCAGAAGAGTCATTTTACGCATGTGGGGCCCCCTGGGGGGCAAAAAGCCTCTGACCTAGCGCAACACTACACCAGGCCTGTGCGGCACTGCATTAGCCTTTTACAGTATGCTGCAAAAAGGACATGTAGCGCCGCGCAGATTTGACAAGGTGCCACATGCCCTCTGTGAGGCACGCCACGTTGCACGGCATGCTTCCTAAGATTTTCTCTTTTGGCCCTTTTTTCAAAGATTTTTGGGTCAATTTTTGAGACTTTCATATCAGTTTCTATGAGTTATAGAGCTCGGAAAAATTAACGGTCAGTGTCATTAGAATCGAAATTAATTTGAGAACATTTTAACAGTCAATCTGAGATAGATTTCAGTCAGTTTCAAAGAAAGGCTGTCTGATACAGAAGGTCTGATCAAGGTCGAAAAGGTGTCAGGTTGTGCCAAGAATGCTCTAGCCGGTTCTGGAAAGTTCAATGTTAATTTTGAAGGTGCTGAAATAAGGGTTCATAGCTGCCCCCTCATCAAAGCTGTCCACTTGTAGGATAGTTTTGATGAGAGTAAATCCGAGCCATCGGTAGATCTGAGTTTGGAAAATGATTCTGGTTACAATGAGATAATTTTCAGGAGTTTTGAGACTTGATTTGACTAGTTTTGCAATATCGATGAATTTTCAGGTTCATAATTTTTTGATTTTTTCTGATGCCAAGGCTACATTTTGTCCTAAAAATAAGAGAATGAGGTGACTAAGGCTAGGTAAAAATCTCACGGACACATGAAAACTTTCATATTCTGATTTTGAATTAATACTAGCTGAAAAATGTACTTTCATGTGACTAAATAATTATAAGATATTTTTTATTATGCGCTATTTCATCCTATATGACCCAAAACTTTATAAATAAGGCCACACCCCATTTGTTGCAGCACTTCATTTCTTCTCCTTGCTCAAAACGTGAGCAAGTTTTCTCCTTTTTTTTTAAATAATAATAATAGTAGTAATAATGCAAATGCAAATTTGAATTCTTTTTTTTAAAATAATAATAATAATAGTACCACTACTAATGAAAATTCTCTTTTTTTTTTAAATAATAATAATAGTAGTAATAATGCAAATGCAAATGCAAATTTTTTTTTTTTAAATAATAATAATAGTAGCGCTTCGCCTGCGGGGAGTTAACCTGCATGCCGCTTGATTTGCATCTGTTGTCTGGAATTTAGTTCGGGACTCAGACTCTTGACATATGCGGCGACTGGAGATAGTCATTCTCTACCGAAGAGATGCAGGCTCTTCTTAGCTTTGACCTGCCTCGCGATAGCACTCAAGTGAGGTGCACCTTGCTGGTAGATAAGCTGTAGTGGGCGGCGACTGCAGGTGGGATTATCCCAAATGCAGCAGTGGCCTGACTATGTCTGTTAATTATAGCAGGTTGTACTTTCTCCCATTCCCTGAGAGACACGGTGGATCTCAACATTTTGGCTGGCCTGGTTGATCTGAGCACTTGGAAGGAGTATGACTGGGGTGATGCAATGCTTAGTGCCATGTACCACGACATGGTAGAGCTGTCTCGAGGGAATATCTTTTCTAGTAGTGGTACAACACCTTTTTGGGAGGTATGTTTCCATACTTTAGCTTGTATTTTAATTTACAATATTGATGATTTTCTGACTGTCTGTTGCATGCAGCTTTAAGCATATGAGCATTTTGCTTTCATAGCTCTTGGACTGATTAGATAGACGCCAGGGGATTTTCCTGCTGGGAGGAGATGGGTGGAGTCTAACTGGAGTTCTAGCTCTTACAGTCACAGCGTCCTGACACTCTGAGCCTTCTTTGACAATTTGACAGAGCTAGAGGTTTTACACTCATTACTTCGCTTTCTCTATTACCTTAGTACTTAAACCATTTTGCTCATCATTTAATGTGATAGATCTCGAGGCCTTTCGGGGAGTTACAGCGTCTCGGCGTTGACAACATAATTTTTGCCAAGCACATCTCTTAAAGGCTGCTTCTATTGTGCTCGCCCTATCACCGCTTGTTTTACCTGGGTGAGAGAGTGTACTTTCAAATCATCGGCTCCTAGTGTGTCCCCAAGCCCCCAGTGTACATGAGTTATGGGTCGGTGATACGTCCTTCCCTTGTACTTTGTAATGGAGATGAAGGGTGCATCCATCAATTCCCCAGCCAGAGCTATCATGATTTTTGTTCTGCTTTCCTGATGCGTGAGATCACACCAAAGGGTTGCTCTTCCATTGGGTCTGCTCCTCTAAGGGAGCCAATCATCTATGCAACTTCTGAGGCACCTAGAGGGAGCACTTCTGAGGGATCTATTCTCGATGCAGGCAAAGGCGCTGGGCCAAGCTCGAATACCAGTGCGATAAATTGAGACATAGACTTCTACATCCCTGAGTAGATTTCATACTATGGAGCAGATGGCTCACTAAGGATGTGGAAGCTTCTTGATGTTGTTCGCCCAGACGTGCGAGACATTCCTGATGATGTCGAGGTATGATTTTGTCTTACATTCAGAAATGATCTTCATGTAAGGAAGGCATTTACACTCACTTATGCCCAGGGTTCCTAACATCTTGTTTGCCATAGGTACCTGAGAGCTTCATTCACCAAACTTATAGAGTTTCTCGTAGGATGGAAGCGGCCCTCGGTGGGATGCTAACACATTTAGACATCTTTGATGCACGTGAGGCTGGTGATGAGGATGTTCCTTGGAGGTGCAGGAGAGGAGGGCACCATTGATTTGGTGACTGCAATGCTACCTTTGACTTTTCTTTGTAATTTTTTTCTTTCTATATAGCCTTTTGGGGCAGCCATGTTACTTGTTTCCCATAGTAGGAAGTAGTACTCTTGCGCAGGTGATGTCTATGTATTGATATGCCATGCTTATGTTATGTACATTACGACTATGTAAACTATTCTAATGCTTCCTATCATGTATGTTTGTGTTATGGATGCGTGAATGTGATGTATGTGTGTTTTGACTTTTAACAGCTCCTTTCTTCTCTCCCTCCCCTTCATTGTTCAAAGAAGATACAACTTTTCTAGCCCTTTCGCTCTAAAGAAGGGAGAAAGGTCATTTATCTTTTGTACCGAGGGTAAATAATTACAGTTCTGGCGTTAAACAAGCGATTGTCGGAGCACTGCTATAGTGCCATGCCGCGCGAAGCACGTGCGGCGCTGCATCAACTCTATGCGGCGTCGCACAAGCTAGTTACAGCTAACCATAAAAATAACTTGCAGTGCCACATAAAGAACTTGTAGCGTCGTGTTAAGCTTCCATGGCAAATCCGTTTGTCTGACAGTGTTTTTGTGTTTTCTAGCTTGATTATAACATCTAGGGGCTATATAAAGGTAGAACTTTTGAAGGCAAATCCATTCATTTTTCATTTGAGAGTCAAAACTTTGTCTGTTTGTCGACTTTCTCTTCCTTTGCTTGGTTTTTCATCACCTTCTTTTCTTTTCTTTCTTTTTCACATAGAGCCGTATTTCAGTCATTACATGCATATGTGGATAAGAAAACTTGACAAAGTAGATAGGATAAACTTGGGTAGGTATGGGATTTCAGCTATGGTGGCATTGAGAGGGGTACGGGTGGACTGGGATTTCTTGAGAGCATATTCTCGATTTTGGGATCCGATGGTCCGAGTCTTTCAGTTTGGTATAGGTATGGAGGAGCTATGCCCCACGTTTAAGGAGTTTTGTGCCATACTCGGCAGTGATCCAGAGGCAGCCCTAGTAGTGCCCGAGTTCAGAGTTTGGTACTATAGAGTTTTTTAGGAGTTTTTAGCTCTACCAGTAGACACTGCCAATCGGATGGTGGTAGAAGGGTAGGTGAACCTGACTACCGTTATCGAGGAGTTTCATGATTTCAGTGACCAGGGTGATGTAGGGGTGCAGAGGCTCAGGATACGAGCCTTAGTTTTCTGCTTGACTATCGGATATCTATTTCCCAGGCCCATCGATTAGAGGGATGCCAAAGCGACTAGTCTCATACTTCAGATGGAGTAGGGTCACTCTATTATTGGGGCCGTGTTGGCCGAGACACTATTGAGTCTTGATTGCTATATTCAAGGACTGGAGAGATGGACTATATCTCTAGTGGTGCTTTAGGTGAGGAAAAGAAATTTGTTGGCTTTTATCCTTTCAGGGGTGGATATTTTGAGTGTATCTGAATTTTATTTTGGTTTATTTTACAGGTGTGGTTGATGGACCACTTGAGGGTGGTTGTTGCTCTAATAAGGAGTTCGTATACAGCTATTTAGTATCGGATACAGCCCATCTTGGTGAGGTAGGGATTAGTCAGAAAGTGGATTGGATGGCTCTTAGAGCTTGCCCCAGAGGACATACTCTGGTACTGACAATGGTATGGGATTAGATCCTTCATGACGATGAGCCATGGGTACCGGGTGGTCTATCTGCTTGGTTTAGCCTAGACATCATTCTATCAAGGTACGAGGGTCTTGAGGCAGATGGGTCAAACCTAGGATGTCCCTCCAGTTATACCCTTCTTGGAGTCTGTGAGAATTACAGCCCCCATTGCCAAGGCCATCAGAGGGGGTGTGGATGAGGAGCTTTCATACGATGAGGCCAGAGATTAGTTTTGGTACTACCGATAGGTACCGCAGTTGGTTGATTGAGACTGTCTGGCCAGTCGAGAGAGAGCACCAAGCTGCACTACTTAGGAAGACTGAGAGCGATGAGACAGAAGAGCCAGTTTCCAGAGGTACTAGCAACCAACGGATTGTTGCCAAGACAGGGGAGGTGACTCGACCTAAGAGGGAGGCTAGAGGTTCCACAAGGAGATTGACCCTACAGGTTGCAGTGGTGACTCAGACTGCAATAAAGGTGACTCAGAGAACTGTCACTGTGGTTAAACGCTAGGGTGACACTACCCTGGTCACATAGAGGTGGACCACAGCAGTGAGTATACAGAGGAGGACTGCTATTGCTAAAGTACATAAAAGGACTCCAACTTTGACATAAGGGAGGATTATAGCTAGTAGCTCAGGAAGTATGGGCCCTCAAAAGAGAGTCTCAGATGTGACTTTAGAGAGTAGTTCTAGAGTTACCGAGACACAGGCTAGACTAGCCAGAGTGGTCACTAAGAGTAGTTTAGGCATTATGAGTGCTCTGACTACTGACACTATAGAGGGGGACTCAGAGACTAGGATCAGAGGAGTGACAATTGAGGAGATAGTGACATTCATCCTAGGAGGAGGAGGAGGAGGATTGACTAGGTAGAGGTAGTTGTCTGCCTATTTTTTTAGTGGTTGTTCTGACACAAGATACAGGTTTCTTTTTTTTACACTCCTGTAAGTTGACATGACCACAGGACAAGCTATAGATACAGATTGAGGCTGTCTTTTTTGTGATAATGGATTGTATGCTTTTGTAAAATCTAATCATCATTATATGAGATACCCTTATTTTTGCTCTAATTTTTGCCTAAGCTGCCCTCATGGGTTTTCAACTTAACGAGCATTTATTTTTATTTTTATTTTTATTTTATTATTATTATTATTATTATTATTATTATTTTATTATTTTTTGAACAAAAGTACCAAATATTGCATTAGGCACAGAGGATATGAGATGGTGATGCAAACATAATATTTTTATATTATGCTTTAGACCGTACCCGAGTCAGGCTGCCTACGTATCCCTTACATCACTTTTCCATCGATTTTTTTTTTCTTTTAGGGAGAATCAGGTCCATATAGTTCTGATTACATTACTCTGAATAGGAAAATAGATAAAGATGATACAAATTTAGACAAAGTATCTTTTTAGCTAATTTAAATTGCAGGGATTAGAGAACTCTTTTTCGTCCACATCCGCAAGAATGACGCCTCCACCAAATAAAATCTTCTTTAGTACATATGGCCCTGCCTATTTCGGCTTGAACTTTCCCCTGGGGTCATGAATTGGGGCCCTAATTTCCTTTAGAACCAAGTTTCCTTCCTCTAGGCCCTTGTCTTTTACCTTCCTGTTGAAGTGTCAGGCTAGTCTCTATTGGTAGCCTTAAATCTTGTACAAGGCATCCATCCTTTTCTCATCGATAGCATTCAGTTGTTCATAATATCCTTTGATCTAGTATGCTTCACTCAATTAGCTTTACCTCATTACCTTAGCAGATTGGATATGCATCTCAATGGGAAGAACAGCCTCTATTCCATAAACCAGGGCATATGGGGTTGCCCCTGTCGAAGTACGAATGGTAGTTCTGTATCTCTATAAGGCAGCAGGTAGTCGCTCATGCTAGTCTCTATGCTTTTTGATAATCTTCTGCAAAATAGTATTTATGGTCTTGTTGGCAACCTCAACTGCGCCGTTAGTCTATAGCCGATAAGGAGAGGAGTGGTGATGCTAAATCTTTTTTGTTAGGAGTAGGCGGACTACCTCTTTTTGAAAGTGAGAGCCATTGTTCATTATTATTTCTAAAGGGGTTCCAAACCAATAAAGGATATTGGTTTGGATGAAGTGTGCCAGCTTCTTTGCGTTTAGGACTTAATATGGCGCCACTTCAATCCATTTTGTAAAGTAGTCTATGGCCACCAAAATGTACTCATGCCCACTGGAGGACTTTGGGGAAATCTTCCCAATGACATCTATGCCCCAAGTAGCAAAAGGCCATAGTGTTGCTATTGGATTTAGAGGAACAGGGGGCCGATGTTAGAGTTTGGCAAAGATCTAACATTTGTGACATCTCTACACATACTTTGCATAGTCCTCATTCATGGTTAGCCAAAAGTAGCCCAGGTTTGTTATCTTTCGTGCCAAGGCAACACCATTCATGTATGGGCCTTCCTCTCTGCCATGTACCCACTCCATAATTTGTTGGGCTTCTTCTTCAGTCACACATCGCAGGTGGATGTTATCCTAGGCTCTCTTATATAGCACACCTCTATTAGATATAAAACCAACAGACAGCTGCCTTAGGGTTCTCCAGTCTGCTTTTGAGGCTCCTTCTGGATACTTACCATTCTAGATGTAATTGAGGATGTCCTAAAACTAGGGTTTAGCATTAGCCAACTGGAGATTCATGCACATGGTATAATATCCAGGTTACCATTTTACTTTGATAACAATAGGCCTGTGTATCTCGTTATCGCTCATATCGATCATTGAGGCCAAGGTGGCCAGAGCATCAGCAAACTGATTCTTTGCCCTTAGCAGGTAGTGAAAGGAGAGTTCATGGAAATTCTCCACCAAGTCATTGAAGCGTTGATGGTAAGTAACTAACGGTCTTCTCTAATTTTTTATTTACCTAAGGCTTAGGAAATAATGAGGTTAGAATCACCATAGACCTCCAAATAGTCTATCCTCATGTTAATGGCCACCTCTAGACCAGCTATGTATATCTCATATTCTACTTCATTGTTGGTCACCTCAAATGCTAGCTTAATTGCTATGGGCAAATGATCTCCTTTAGGGGTAACCAGAACTATGCTAGCTCCGTAGCCTTTACTATTAGAGGCGCCGTTGAAGAATAACTTCCATACCTCAGCATTTATGATCAAGATATTCTCATCCGGGAACTCAAGCTCAAATACTTCCTCCCCCACAGGGGCAACAGCCAGTTGGTCAGCGATTATGCTTCCTTTAACCACTTTTCTTAGGACATACTTTAGGTCAAATGCTGCAAAAACTACCATCCATCGTGCCATCTTGCTGTCAAGAACCAACCTCTCCATAAGGAATTTCAAGGGGCTCTTGTCAGCTAGCACATGGGTTATGTATGAGCATAGGTAGTGCTGGAGTTTGTAACATATCCAAACTAAGGCTAAGCATAACTGCTCAATCTGATTGTATTTAAGCTCATGAGCCAGCATACATTTGCTTAGGTAATAAATGGCGTTTTCTCTATGTGAATCTGGAGCATTCTGAGCAAACATTGCACCTATGGCTTCTGAAATTACCAATAAGTAGAGCAACAATGGCTAACTGGGCCATGGAGGTTGTAGTATTGGTGGGTTTATGAGGTAGTCCTTGATCTTGGCATTCTTCCTTCCACTGTTTAGAGGCTCTTTTCCTCAATAGTTTGAAAATCGGCCCACAAGTATCTGCCAGTTGTGCAACAAAATGACTGATATACTATAGGTGACCCAGAAAACCTCTAATCTCCTTTTTAGTTTTAAGGGGAGGCATTTCTATAATTGCCTTTGACTTTGCTGGATCCACCTCTATACCTCTTTGGCTGACTAAGTGTCCCAGAAATACACCCGAAAAGGCGCTGAAAAGGCACTTAGCTGGGTTTAGCTTGAGATTATACTGCTAGAGCCTAGTGAAGAATCAGTCCAGAGCATCAAAATGGCCTTCAGGAGTTTTAGATATGTCATCCACATATACCTCGACATCCTTATGTATCATGTCGTGGAATATAGTAGTAGCCATTCTTTGATAAGTTGCCCCGGCATTCTTTAAACCAAAAGGCACTACCCAATAGCAATAGGTGCCCCATTCTGTCATGAAGGATGTCTTTTCCTAATCCGGAGCATAAACTTGGATCTGGTTGTATCCCGCATAGAGGTCGGTCAAGGAGACCACTAATGCACCAGCCATGCGGTCCATAAGTAAATCGACATGAGGCAAAAGGAAATCATCCTTTAGGTAAGCTTTGCTGAGATCCCTGTAATCAACACACATTCAGACCTTTCCATCCTTCTTGGGGACAAGCACTATGTTGGCCAACCATGAGAGGTAAGTGATGGGTTTGATAAACCCATTATCTAACAACTTGGCAACCGCCTTTTTGATCTTTAGAGACCATTCTGTCTTCATTCTCCTCAACTTCTGCTTTACAAGCTTTATGTGCTCGTAAGTCAGGATCTTGTGAACTATTATGCTCAAATCTACTCCTACCATGTCCTTAGGTTCCCATGCAAAATAGCCTATGAATTCACGTACTTTTTCAGCTAATGCCAGTGTGTCAGAATATGCATATGCAATGTATGTAATTTTTGGATTCTCCTCTGTACCATAATTGATTGGTTCTTTGCCTTTTTCATTTTTCATTTCTTTTTTATTCTTTTTCAAATTTCTCATTTAATGATGAGTCAGATGAAGTAGAGCATAGATAGTCAAGAAAGTAAGCAGAAAAACTTATTCATTTCATTGAAACAATGGTTCTATCATCATAGGTTACATCATTTTGAAAGGACAAGCTAGGGAGACAGGTTACAAAATCAGACAAAAAGGACTGAAAGGTCTCCACAAACTCTCATTCAAACTTAAGGGACTCAGACTCAAATTCAGAATTAGATGACCTGGATGAGGACAAAATAGGACCAGTGCTCTTCACGAAATACCAGTTATTTAGCAGTGCTTGAGATGGTTGGATAAGCTTAGTGGGGTCAAGTTCTTGGTGGTAGGTGATCATGTGGATGGTCTTGAAAAGAGAGGGCTCTATGCTTGCTTCCCAATCCTCTTCCAATTGGTAGATGGGCTCGCCCTCCTTTAGGTTGAGCCTGATATTAAAAAAAATTTCAAAACCAGGGATCAGTTTCTTAGAAATAGGACAGAACCATGGTTTAAGAAAGCCACAGTAGGGGAAATCTTCTCCTTCTTTCACAAAATACTCATTAATAGGAGCGTATAGGCTAATTAAAAGTCTAACCTTGCCTTTTGGCCTCAACCACAGCTTAACTTTTTCCTCCAATTCTTTAATATCTTCAGGTTTGGGCACATAGCTAAGACCAAAAGGAGGAGTGGCAATGGGATACTTAAGAAATCGAGTGATCCCTTGTTGGTTTCTTCCAAGTCCTAAACCTGGAAAATAATCCATTTTCTTCATCATGTTAGCTACTGCCACATTACTATATGGATCAAAGTCAAAAGGAACAAACTCTTTACCTTCCCCTTGAATGAACTGGATGGTATCAAATGAGAAGCCAGACAGAGGAATGGTAGATGGTTCGGGCTTGATTTCCAGGATTGGCACAGATCTTGGAATGTCACTCTTCCCATGTACATCAGCTTCGATAGTTATGATATTTATACTATGGGGAAATTTCAACTTCTGGTGCAAGGAGGAAGGAACTGCTTTCACTTGGTGGATCCATGGTCTACCAAGTAGGAGGTTGAAATAGGCCAGGACATCAATCACCTGAAATGGGATTGGCATCGTCACTGGTCCCACTGTGACATCAAGGTTTGCCACTCCCAAAACTTCCCTCTTAGTATTGTCATATGCTCTTACCACTTGGTCCGATGGAACAAAATCTGAAGCCTCTAATCCTAGGCAGCTAGCCACCTTTAGTGGACATATGTTTAGGGCGGACCCATTATCTACTGATACCATAGGCACAGTTTTGTCTTGGGTCATCATTGTGATGTAGAGAGCATGGTTGTGGCATTCATTTCCATGAGGGATATCATGATCACTGAAATAAATGGTCATGGACTTAGCAATGTTAGTTAAAGATGCCACGAGGGTCTCCGATGAGATGTCGATGGGAGCTTGACATTGATTCAAAGCCTTGCAAAGAGCTTGGTGATGAGGGTAAGAAGACTGGATGAGGCTCCATATTGATATGTTTGCTTAGGTTTTCTTCAATTGCTTGAGAATGGGATCCTCCTCTAGTTCATTATGGGGTTTTAATTTTTCAGCTGGAGGAGGGATTACATGATCTACCGGGTTTAAATCTGTAGGTTGTGGAGGTGGTAGAAGGACTCTTCCACTCTGAGTAATTGCGTCAACTTCAGTGACAAAGTCATTTAGATCAAGTACATAATAATAACCTAAAATGGGGTAGATTAGGGAGAGAGGATCAATTCCCGGTTCGTCAGAAGAAATAAGGTTAACATTCACCTAGTGATTAGGCAAAGGATTAGTGGTGATGTTGGGTTTAGCTCTTAGAGAAATGATATCCCCACTGTCTATTAGGTCTTAGATTCGATGCCTCAAAGCCTTGCAAGCATCCGTTTTATGCCCGGGCCCTTGGTGATAATCACATCATTCGTTGGCATTATAGTTATTGGGCAAAGGATTCGAGAGTGGCCTTGGCTCTAAGGGTTTGACGAAGTGGGCTTCCAGAGCCTTTTTATAGATAGTGCTTAGAGGCATTCCCAATTCAGAAAAGTTCCTTCTTTCTAATCTCATGGGTTAATGGTAAGAGACAGCATTAATTTCTCCTCCCTTTTGAGGTACATAATGAATGGTGTTGGAGGTGAAATTGGTGTTCTTGCGGTATCTCGAATTTGAGGATTCATCCTTGATTTGGCCAGTCTGAATCAAATCCTTGATTTTAGAGGCTGTAGCAATGAGAGCTTTAAAGTCTAGGAGATACTGGGTTTGCAAGTGAACTTGGTATTGTGGGAGGAGATTTTTCACAATGATGTCAATTTGTTCCTCTTCGAATGGGTGGTTCACCATTTGTGCCACCTTTGCCCTCCACCTTGTATGGAACACAGTGAAGGATTCTCTTTGGCTTTGTTTAGTGGTTTATAGGTCTCGTCGAGTGACATTTACCTCAATATTATAATGGTATTGCTTGACGGAGGCATTGCAGATATCATCCCAAGTTTTGTTATGATTTTTGTCCAGATCTAATAACCACTTAACGGCAATTCTGGTCAATGACTGCTAGAATAATTGAGCAAGGAGCTCATCATCCACACCAAAGGGTCTCATGGCACCCACGTACATCTTAAGGTGGGTCTTAGGGCAAGTGGTGCAGTTAAACTTGTCCATCACGGGCATCTAGAACTTGGGAGGAACCCTAGCATTCGGGAAAAGAGCAAGGGGGTCGACATCGATGATGTCCTCATGTTTTTTGATATTCTTGATGGATCGTTCTAAGGTTTCAAATTTCTCCATTATACTTTTGGCTTTGGGGAAGCTGAAAAAATCCCCACTTTGAAAAAGATTTGCAGTGGGAGTAGGAGCGGTGGCATTCATATCCAAAGGAGGAGAGGTGGGTGTCTCAGGAGCTTTCCCCTTATCGGTGAGATCGATAACGGGAGTAGTGAAAGTGGGGGCATGGCTGGTCATGGCTTGGGTGGAGGTATGCTGAGTAGGAGGAGGAGCGATAGGAGCATTAGTCATTTCCCTCACTTTATTAATGATTGATTGACACTGGGAATTAAGAGCATTGGTGAAAGTGGCACACTAGGTGTTGAGGGCGTTGGTGAAGGTGTCGGCTTGGGTTTTGAGGGCGATGGTGAGTATATTTTAAAAAGCTTCCTCTTGCTTTTTAAGGAGATTGGTGAAAAAGGCGCCCATTGCATCTTGCCCAAAAGGGTGGGCCATTGGTACCTTGAAATAGAAAACATAAAACCGGGTAAGACAACAGAATTTATAAAAGAGAAAGGGGCATAAATGCATAGGTGTGTTACAAAAAGGATTCCCTTCACAAGGTTGGTTGTCGGGTTTACATGTTGACAGGGTGAGTGTGTGAGGTGTTTTTAGGGTAACGGACCACCGGTTTTGGATTTTTGAAGGTTGACCTTGTCGAGTTTCTCATGTTATGCATGCATGATCATGTCGTGATGCATGCTGAAAAAAGTTTCATGAACATGCAAGAGTATCGATTATTACGGTACATGGAACCTAAGGTCGAAGGCTAGGTGACTATATGCACAAAGCTAAAGGGTGGTTTGATTTAAGGGTCCCCGTCCCACTAGAGCATCAATATACCTAACCACATGTGAGGCAAGGAGCCTTGCATGGGTCCAACAGTACTGACTGCTTGTTACACCACCAAAATGATCAGGGATTCATCGTGGGGTAGAATGCTTTTGCTATCTCTCAACATACTCAAAGAGAGTTGTTAAGCCAATGCTACTTGCCATCTAAAAGTTTTCCTAAAGCTAAGGTTTAGGCGAGGAGCTTTTATTATGCAAAGTGATGCATGAAAGTCAAATTATACTTAATGAGCCAAAAGGAGATTATTTTGAAAAAATTTTCCTTAACCAAATAGTAATCCTCTTATTTTCCTTTTTATTAAAAAAGATAGAAACCAGTCCTCAGTGGAGTTGCCAACTATGAGGTCTCGCCCAAACACCGGCCCGGTCCACTAGAGGGAACCGGAATGCTCATTCGAGTTTAGACTCACGATGAAACCCTCGGATTCGGATTTGGTTGATTTTGAAATATGATTTTTAGAAGTCGCCACCTTAGTTTTATTTAGTTGGGAAAATATTAAGGAAAAAATCCAAATTGACTCCAATTCATTAATTTTACAATTAATTTGCCCAAGGATAAAAATCACTAGCCTTCGAACTAAGTTGAGTTTGGGGACTAGGTTTTGGTTTTAAATAATCTAAATTTGGCTCTTAAGTTTAATTTGACTTGGAAATTGATTTCATGAATGACATTAATAATTGCAAGTAAAATGTATGAATATGGCATAAGATGGATGCATGAAATTAATGAAACAATAAACATTTACAAATAAAGGAGAGTGTTCCCTCCAATCTTTAGAGATTTAGGGGAACCACATGATCACTTCTTAATTAAGATAATCATATTGATGGAAAAATAGGATGCCTTCTCTAGCCCTTATGGGATTCTAGGAAGACCACAAATTCTCTTACGAATATGGTAAAAAGATAACTAATTTAAGAAAAATATGGAAAATAAGCTTAATTTAAAAGAAAATTGGATTTGAGATTTGGACTTAAATTCCAAACATGTCTACATACCCCATTTGAATAGGGATCAAAACTCACGTAGTTTATTCCACGATTAAGTGGAGAGGTTTAAAAAATGATTTTTTAGGTTCGGAGAACGAGTTTGATTAAAATACCTTGGATTTTGATGGATGAGATGGAAAAAGTGTTTTGCAAGACCGAAGTTCCATTTTATCAGACCATACAAAATGAATTGATTAATGATCAAAGAAATGATGGATGAGTGAATTAATTAATTAAAATAGTAGTTGAGTTGAAAAAGAGATTTTTTATTTAATTTTAAAAAAAGAGTAATTAATTAATTAAAATAGAGGATGAGCTTAAAAAAGAGAAATTTTTTGTTTAATTAAAAAAAGGTAATTAATTAATTAAAAAGATTAATTAATTAATTAGCTTGTAAGTAAAAAAAGATTTTTGTAGTTAATTAAAAGGATTAATTAACTTAGCTTGGTGAGAAAATTAATTAATTAAAATGACTAATTAATTAATTGGAGAGTGGATGGAGGGAGACGAAGAAAGAAGGTTGATAGATAGCTATCAATATCAACCTTGGTGTGTGAAAATGAGGAAATGGAAAAGCCTATTTATAGGCAAATGGGATTGAGGGTAGTTTAGGTAATGAAAATGTGAAAAGACCATGAGGGTAGGGTCAAAAAATGGCTGAAAACTAGATAAAAAAAGGCAGAAGAGTCATTTTACGTGCATGGGGCCCACTAGGGGCAGAAAGCCTTTGACTTGGCGCAGCGCTACACCAGGCCTGTGCGGCGCCGCGTCAGCCTTTTGCAGCATGCCACAAAAAGGCCATGCTGTGCCACGCAGATCTGATGCGGCGTCGCACACCCTTCGTGCGGCACGGCACGTGGCATGGCACGCTTATCGAGATTTTCTCTTTTGACCCATTTTTTAGAGATTTTTGGGTCAATTTTTGAGACTTCCAGGTCATTTTCTAAGAGCTATAAAGCTCAAAAAAATTAACAATCAGTGTCATTAGAATCAAAATTAATTTTAGAACATTTTAATAGTCAGTCTGAGATAGATTTCAGTTAGTTTTCAAAAAAGGCTATCTGATACAGAAGGTCCGGTTAGGGTCATAAAGGCATCAGGTTGTGCCAAGAATGCTCCAGCCAGTTCTAGAAAGTTCAATGTTAATTTTGAAGGTACTGAAATAAGGGTTCACAAAGAGGATCTATTCTCAAATGTTCAGAATATGGGAGACAGATCATTCTTGTACAAATATTTTAAATATGTTCATGGTCATAGGATTAATGACTGGGCATCATTAATTTTGGAAGATCATCACCTTTATTTGTTTTCTATAATCATTATGTGATACAAATGATTATAGAGGCAGTGAGTCTCATGCTGCTTGACATGTGATGTCGATACAAACATATGGATATTTATAGGATGAATAGTCGAACGATGATGTTAGATGACAATAATATGGGGTTTTACTACTTGTCAATTATTTATCATCTAGGTCATAATAGTGCATATAATCCTTTAACTTAAGGGATACTATATCTCATACATAGGTAATTAGAATTTATTACTGCTTACATATACGTACTATTCATATACGGATATATGGCATGTGATGGTTCTAATTTGTTATGTATGGAGGTAAGTGATTGCCAAGATAGGATTCATTACCTCGAGTAAATGAGGTTAAGATCCTATGCTATCTGGTTATTCTTGATAACTAAACCTCCTAGTCAAGACAGATAGATTCACTAGAAAGAGTCCAATATCATCAAGAATTAGAACCGAGATAAAGACATAGAATCGAGGCACATTAGGATTTGACATAAACTATTACCCTAGCCGAGATTGGGATCTTTAATGAAGGGATTCTAGTGCATGACGATTTATGATCGATGGTCCATGTGATGTTTAAGTTTTCAATTGTAAACATTCATTTCTAATTAGGTAGTCGTGACATGAAATGCTAGCTGTCCTTCACGACTTATGGGACTAAGTGTGAAGTAGGGATTTCACATTAATAGAGAAAAATGTTTTGTCATTCCTATTACTAATTAGACATGAACCTAGAAAGTCACACACCCAATAGTGATCACCTTCCAAGTGTAAAAGGTTTACTATAATAATTAATTAAAGTGTTTAATTAATTGATTAGTAGAAAAATGATTAAACATATAATTAAATTTACAAGGACCCTAGCATGTCCTGATGTTTAATCTATAAAGGTTTTTATTCAATTAAATGTTAATTTGTATATGATGCAAATGAGAACAATTAAATTGAAAATTGATTTGGACTAAATCAAAGGTATGATTTTAAACTTAGTGAAAACCCTTAACATATGAGATGTGACCTAAGCCCATATATAATATGGTTAAGAGGCAATTTAGGGGTTAGAGAAAATTCACTATTCATAAGCCAATATGATGGGTTTAGGAGGTTAGAGAATTTTCTACTAGGGTTAAAATTATAATTATATCTTTTGACTAATGGAAATATCCATTTTACCCCTAAAGGGTATAATGGTCATTTCATCATTTGAGGAAGCAAAGTCAACTTTGCCCCTTCACTAAATGGTGAGCTAGAAGAATGTAAAAGGATATTATGGTCTTTGTGCAGACTTAAGAGTTAAGTCTTGGAAACATATAAAAACCTTGAGTTTTTATGTTGCAAAGATAATGAACATCATTTTCTCATATTTGGAAAAGCTTAGAGAGAGAAGGTGAGAGAGAAAGAAAAATGAAGAAAGTGTTTCTTCAATTTTTTCTTTTAATCTTCAATTCTCTTCTTTGTTCTTTATAAAAGAACAAATGCTTGCAAATTGAAAATATGTTTAGTCCAAAACAAACCAAAGAGAAACCTTAAATTCCTAAATGATTTTTGAGGGAAATCTTGAATCAAATTGGGCATCCAAGAGAGGATTCAAGAACACTAAAGAAATAAAGAGGAAACTTAGAGGTGAGCTAGGTGTAGATGATCCAAAGGCTTCACACTTGGGAAGCTCTTTGATAAACAAAAAAAGGAACCTACAAGAGATAATATGATTATTCTTCCTTCTTCTTTATATGCATTTTATGATTTACACATAAATTAAATTGATTGCTTGAATGGATTTTGGACCAAAATTGGGTGAAGTGAAATTTTAAAATGTTTGAAATTTCACCTCACTACCTTCCTTCCACAGCATTTGTCTCCACCATTCCTTCAGAACATACACTTAACTAAAGTTAGAAATAGCTAACCAAGGTTAAGTTTGATGTTGGAAAAGCTAGCCATTAATTTTGACTTGAAAGCTACCATTTTTTACTAAGTCAATTCCTTTGCCAACTTGAATTCTCCCTTCATCCACAACAAAGTCCACATTCATTTTTGCTACTTCCAAAACTTTATGATGAACATCAGAATTGTAGAGAAAATCCTAGCCATCCAACTTGATCAAATCATAATCATCTATCAAAATTAAATCCTAGCCATTGGATCCAACTTGATCAAATCTTCACCATCCAACCCATTATATATATATACAAATTTTATGTTATGAACATCATTTTCTCCATCTCTACACCAAAGTTCCATAATAACAAAAGAATAAGAGTGAAGTAACTCAAGATAATTGGTAGGAATTGATTGCCTAGGTGTTAATTTGGTGAATCTATGGTTAATTTGAAGTTTGATAGAGAAATTGATAATTTTCCCGAAATTCTAGGGTTTATGGAACAAATTGGGAATTTTGAAATTTAAACTTGAAGTCATGAAATTGAATGAGAAATCTAGCTTGGAAATGATTAGGAATAAGAATAGATATAAAAATATATATGACTTTATTGATCCATCTCCATTATGAGTTGAAGTAATAAGAAAAGTATAAGGTATAATTAGTAACATCATTAGTTACCAATTAATATGTAATTGAAATGCAAATGTGTAGAATCTAAAGGCAAGGATAAGGATAATGTCTAAGAGTGCAAGAAGCACCACTTGCATCGAAGTTAAACATATATAGAAGCAAAGGAGTCCAAGGTGAGTACTTAATAATATGATATGATATATGCCACATTCTTTGAACCATTGTTGATCAAACCATTACTATTGGAATATCCCAACTTCTTGTTAAACATGAATTGCCTATTGAATGTTGTACTTGGATATGATATTTCTTTATGGCATATGGTCATTATAAGCCTTTCCATACTAAAATCGTAATGTGACCTTTAACAAGAACAATTCTTATATTAGCATATCCTCCATTGAATTCCATGTTATGAACTTTGTATAAACCTTTCTATTGATGCCTATTGATAAGTAGAAATACCCTTCTAATGTAAGGTAATACATTGGACCTTGTGCACTTAATATTAGCCTATGGGTAGGGTAAGAGTATCCAACCTCTGCTAGGGGGAACGCCTAACTGTAAGACTTGATCAATCTTATGTAATGTGATGCATGTGAGTGAGCAAGGCTTAGGCCACCACTCTTTAATTTATATGTGTGGGAAGCATTTTGCTTCCAAGAAAATATTATTTTTGCTAAAGATGTTGTTTCCATCTTAAATGAGAAATTGAACCATAATGACAACATTGATTGAAATTATTCCATTGCCACAAAAAGCCCTTCCTAAAAATGGTCCTTATACTCACCATATATATTGTATTATTATGTACTCACTGAGCTCTATCTCATTCCCTAGTTGTTTAAATTTTTTAGGTAGGATTGAAGAGTCAGCAAGGTAAATTCCAAGCCTTACTTATCTGCTTGGAAGTTGTTTTGTTAATTTCAAGAGTTGTAATTCTTGACTATGAAGACCATTGTTTTAGAGCTCCATGGTTATCGAAGGTTTAGCACTAATGTGATATGGGATTAATGTGTCCTAAGAACCATAATGTAATTATATTTATGTTGGTGTAATTAGTAATGAACATATGTAAATGAGATGAATGTCATAATGACATAATAAATATTTGGCTCTATGTAGAAGACAAAATAGAAGTTAGTAATAACACAATTGGTTTTTGATCTTGGGACAAGGTTCAATATGATGAATGGTAAAGGATTATAAGTTACACGAGGTTCTACGAGTTTAGATGACTTTATATCTCCCTATGCCCTAGGACCGTCACAGCTTAATAAAGCGGGTTGTGACATTCATCAATGCTTGAAATCTCATTGTCATCAATTGTTCTAGAGTACTTTCTAAAGTTTATTCTTCAATTTAACAACAATTTGAGATTATGTTCTATTTTAGATTACTTGTTGATTTAATTACTTTTTCTTTCTTAAATATGAGTAACTAAAATTCTTCTCTAGAATTTAGATGTAATCTCTTGATTTGCCTACGACTATTTATGTTTGATTAATTGATTTTGATTATTGAAATTAATCTTTTATCTTAGGGCTTAATGCTTGTGAATAATTGATCATTATTTACATGTTTAAAGATATTATATGAAATAGTGAGAGTGGAAACATGATATTAGTTCATTGAGATATTAGACCTAAAGTATATATTACTTAGAGATAAGAACACTCCTTTATAATTGTTAAAAGGATTTTCACAAACTCAATGGGTTTGTGTTAGTTGCTTATTATCATGAGAGTAAGCATAAAGTTAACATGAATACTTGTGATTTATCTTGAGAGAGAACTTCATATAATTTCGCAAAATCTAATAATTAATTTCAATAAAATAAAATCAATCTAAACAATATAGGGAAGTTATAGGCAGTCAATTGATGAAGTTTAAATCCTAAATCTTTTTTTATATATATTGAATTTTTCTTTTATTATATTTGTTTAATTTTACTTATTTTCCTCTTGTCTTATTTGATTTTCTAAATAATAAAGAAAATCTTAATTTTTGTACTTATCAACCTTTTTTCATGGGATTAACATTATACTTTACTACAATATTACTTATTCAGGACTTGTGTACTTGCAGATTTTTTGCAACACCAATAAGGGCCTAAATACTTTAGATAATAGGCCTTATATCATGTAGACAACCAAACCCAAACAACTAGTGGAATCATGCCTAAGGCCTTATAAATAGGTCACCTTGTGCCTCATATAGTAATCCTCCTTCTAATAGACACCTCACCTCGCTAATGGATGATCCTACTTAACTTATGAGAGAACTCAACTCTGACAACTACTTATAAGCTCATTTGATATGCAATTCTTGCCACCTTTGGAAAATAAGATTCAGTCACATCAACATAAGACTCCACAATCTCCACCTTGTCTAGTTATAGAATGATATGACCCTAACTCATCAATCATCGACAGCTATGCAACTTACTTTCTCTAACCCTCATAGCAGGAAAACATTATAAATGCCACCTTACCTTTATCTCAAAGGGACTTTTGGCTGCCTTCAGAGGCTAGAAAGGCCTTATAAATGGAGCGATTTCTCGATCTTCTACTAGGAGATTGACCTGTTATCATCCAACTAGTCACTCTTTAGATCCTAGTACCATACTTTCTTTCCTCACAAGAAAAGGTTCATCTAGTGAGAGCCATCACTAAATGTTCTCAAACAAAACACCCAGAGAAAGCAATGGTATTATCTCTTTAAACCCATTCTCTTCTTTAAGCATTTATATTCATATATGTAATAACACCTAAGGAAAGCTTGTTATACATCTAATGCTTCTTCTTCCATGTATTTTCCATAAAGGCAAAAGACTCAACATCAACAATGAAGCTAATCTTCATTCCTTCCTCACATTATAGTCCAACACCTTTGACCAAGGTCTAACACTTCCATTCCTTCCTCACACTAAGGTCCAACACCTTCAACTTAGGTTAGTAATGCCTATAAAGATCCACAGCCTCTCACATACAATATTCATGACTCACCACTATTCATGTTTCTAATCATTATTTCCATCACTAATGTGAAACATCTTTCACAGATTTGAAAATGGCTTCTGTATCTTGATCATAATTCTCCAAATTTAAAGATAGGCATAAAATCCTTCATGATCATGAATTTCATTTTTGTTTCTCAACTAAACTTTAAGTATTAGGCATGACACTTCTTCACTCCATTAAGACTATAATGACAGACATGAAATTGGTTTACGAGCGTAACTTCCTAGAAACCAGCCCTTCAGCAAAATACAAGCTAAACACCCTTCATTCAACATCATAAGGCAATCATATATAAATCAATCTATCAAAAGAATACAACTTAAACCCATATTCTCATGAATTATATCGACAGCATAATTGGAATGTCAGCTTTATATCAGAAATTAAGACCCATTCTAGATCATTTTCTCAATTTTTCTGAGTTCTAAACCTTAAAAATTCGAGAGAAATTCCACACTTATCATATTAATTCATTTAAGAGATATATGTGGATTTCTTCTTGAGTCTTAGAAAGATTTGGATTTGGACAAGGAATAGGTTTTAGGCAATGTTCTTGATACCAGGGTCCTAAAATGTCTAGTTTTTTTGAGATAAGGACAGGGGATATGGGTTAAGTTGTGGTTAGGTAATAGAGTTTGGGTAAGGCGACTTGGATTTTAGGGTTTGGATAATAGGTAATGTCATCTTGGGCTATGGGTTGAAGGTTTATAGTTAAAGGTGGCTAAAGTGCACATTCAAAAGGAGGGGTTAAGGTATGAGGTTTGGGTGTTCAGTATTTAGGATAAGGCTAGGGTGAGATGTTTAGATTGAAGGCTAAGGTAAGGTTTTTAGAGTTAAAGGCTAGGGTGAGGTTAAATGTTAAGGTAAGGTGCTTTTAAGAAGTAGGGGTGTTTAGATGGAGGGGAAAGAGTTTAGGGTTGAAAATGAGGGTGTTTAGACAGAAATGAGAGAGTTTATAAGTTAAAGGTGAGGGTTGGATAGACATGAGAATGTTTGACCTTTTTCGGTTCAAGGTTAGACCTAGATTTGAAATACTTTTTTTTTTTTACACAATGGATGCATGATGTGCATGGAAAAAATATTTGATAAGGATGCAAAGGTATAAGGTCTTGATTATGGTACATACAACCTAATGTGAAGATCTAGGTTCATTACATGAGAGGGTAAAGGTGCCTTGTATAGGGTACCCATCACACTCAAGTAGCTATATACCTAACCACATTTGAGTTAAAGAGCCTCGCGTGGATCCAACAGTACATACATGCTCATTACACTTTGAAAGGATCAAAGGATTCATCATAGGGTGGATGATTTTGCTATTGGTGAATAGACCTAAGTAAGGTTATCCACTCGATACTACTCACTATCCATTGTCTTCCTAGAACTAGGTTTGGAGGCAAAGAGCCTATGCACATGATACATGAAAGTCACAACTATGTTAAAAGCTAAACTTTATTTTTAAACCAATTAGTAGTCCTTTTATTTTTTCCTTTTATTAAAAAGAAAGTTGGTCCCCAATGGAGTCGTCAATTGTGAGGTCTCACCCGAGCACCAGTATGATTCACTTAAAAAAATCAAAATGTTTAATTGAGAAAAGATTCATGATGGAATCCTCACGTTTAGATTGATTGATTTGAAAAATATTTTAGAGTTGCCACCTTAATTTTATTTTTTTAAAATGGAAAAGTTAAGGAAAAAACCTAATTTGACTCTAATTATTATCCTAAGAGACAAGATTACTAGTCTCGAAACCAAAGATGATTTGAGGACTAGGTTTTTAGTTTATTTTAACAAAAAAAAAAGTTTGGCATTTAACAAAATTGACTTAAAAATTAATTTCATGAGTTATGCATGTACATATTAATTAATGCATGATTATTCATTCCATTTATATAAATAAAACATAAAAAGAAAGGAAGTACAAAACTAAATTAAGATTACAACAAAAACCAAAAACCTAAATGTTGATTTTGACATTCTTCCTCAAAGTTGCAAGCTAAAGTAAACCATCCTCTAGCCAAATCCAATGTGGATAAATTTGATGTCCCATGTTCATACCAGGCCTAATGCCAAACCAAAATAACCAAATTGTTGTCCCTCGAAAATGGGGCATTATGAGCCCTTGCTCGAGTACCAATCAGATCTACTAGAAGGAATCGGGATGCTCATTCGGGTTTAGGGTTCGGATTGGTTATTTTTGAAAATAATTTTAGGAATTGCCACCTTAATTTTATTTATTTGGGAAAATATTAAAGAAAAAACCCAAATTGACTCTAATTCATTAATTTTGCAATTAATTTACCCAAAAAAAATCATTAGTCTTTAAACCAAGTTGAGCTTGCGGACTAGGTTTTTGGTTAAATAATCTAAATTTGGCTCTTAAGTTTAATTTGACTTAGAAAAAATTGATTTCATGAATAATATTTATAGGATGATAATTATAAATAAAATGCATGAATATGGCATAATATGAATGCACGGTGCATGGAGATTGATAAAACAATCAAAATAAATATTCACAAATTAAGGAGAGTGTTCTCTCTAATCCTTAAAGATTTAAGGAAACTACATAATCACTCCTTAATTTCAATTAAGATAATTATATAAAAAAAAAATTTGGGATGCCTTCTCTAGTCTTTATGGGATTCTAGGAAGACCACATATTCCCTTACAAATATCATTTAAAAAGTAATTGATTACTAATAAGTGCATATTTGATTAGATTTTATCCCTTGTTCTTACTTTGTTTTATTATTAAATTGAGTTTAATTTGTTTGTCAAGTGGTCTATTAGAATATTTTGAGTATTTTAGCCAATTTGGAGGCCATGGATCAATTTGTCAGAAAAGTGCAAAGCTAAAGAGTGAATTCAACGAATTTCGAGCAAAAACTTAAAGACATAGCAGGAAACTGTGAACCTTTAATTTTGCACCTCCTAGAATTCTAAATTTTCAGTCAAGAAAAGAATCAATCGAGACTCCTAAATCATTTTCCAATCATTCAAGACTTAGCATGAAGGCTAATACATGTGGAATCATGGAAAACGACCGAGAAATGGATGAAAACAGGCTGAATAGTTGAACTAGCTCATATTGCTGCACAGCTCTATGGCCTTCTGCAGCACCGTAGGGAAGTGTGTGGTACCGCAAAGGCCTATGTGGCAACCCATATGAGTTTACCTATTTCTGCAATCCCACATCAAATATTGATATATTCTATTCTCTAGCCCTCCCTCTATATATTGAGGACCTCTTTACACTTCAAGAAACAAACTTGGAGGCTTGAAAAGCACTAACTTCAAGTAAATTATTTTGCATTTGCTCCTTGCTTCACAAAACAAGTTGGTGGGTTTCTCCTTGATTCCTACTCAACTAGTTTAAGGCTTTTTGTCCGCCTTTTTGAGGCAAATTCATTGCCCAAGGCTCGTGTTTGTCATGTGGAGAAAGGGGAACTACGTTCCAGTTGCCCAAGGCTCGTGTCCCTTGTATGGAGTAGGTGGAACTGCGATTCAGTCATCTGCTCCATCCGCACTACATCCCTAAACTGTGAAAGTGTGAGGTAATCTTCTTTTCATTTCTATTTGATTTAAAAGCTCATTGCCTCTTTTAGTTAGTTAATTAAATTGATTCACTTAGGTTGTTAGCTAATCAACTTGGTAGTCAATTAAGTTAATTAATCAAAACATGATAAAGTGGCTAGGCTAGACTAACCCCTTCATGAGAAAGGAGAACTACTTGGGTTCTGATTCCCATTCAAAGGGATATGTAAGCATGCTTGGTTCAAGCAATGAATCCAAGTAAAACTAACCAACTCTGCCCCTATCACCTTCTTCACTCATATTTGTTTCCTTTTTTTTTTTTTTTTGTTATTTGGTTTAGTTTGGGGAATGTGTGACATTCCTAGAACCCATAAGGGCTAAAGGAGGTATCCCCTAAGTTTCAGATTTCATTGTAATATTAACTCTCTTTTATTTCGAATTCTAATTGTATATAAACTTTATGGATTGAATGATTATGCACATTATAAATTGTTCATGCATTTTAAATCGTTCATAAAATATATTTTAAGTTACTTTTATATTATTTGGCCAAATATGTTTTATTAAACTAAAAACCTAGTCCCCGAATCCTCTTTGGTTTCGAGGATAGTGATCTTTTTCCTTTGGGTAATAATGAGAGTCAAATAAATTTTTTCCTTATATTTTCCTAAAATAAAATTAAGGTGGCGACTCTAAAATAATTTTCAAAGATAAGCTTGAGGGCTTCCCAGTGAGTTCTTTCCCCAAATGAGCATTTTGATTCCCTTTAACAGATCGAACCGATGCTTGAGCGAGACCTCGCAACTGGTGACTCCATTGGAAAAAGAATTTTCTTTTAATAAAAAAAATAAATGGACTACTAATTGGTTTAAAAAAGTTTGGCCTTGTAATATAATTGTGACTTTGTATGTATCACTTGTATAGGCTTTTTGCCATTCAACCTAGTTTTAAGAAAGTAATGGATAGTGAGTAGCATCAAATGGGTAAGCCTCTTTGGGTCTATTCGTCGATAGTGAAATCATCCACCTCACGATGAATCCTTTGATCTTTTCAGAGGTGTAACAAGCATGGACGTATCGTTAAACCCACGCGAGGCTCCTTGATTCATATGTGGTTAGGTATATCACTGCTCTAGTGTGACAAGTACCCAAACTAAGCTACCTTGACCCTTTCATGTAATGAACTTAGAACTTAGACCTTAAGTTGTATGTACCATAAAAGAAGCCCTATTGTATATTCATGAAATGACTTTTCATTCATGCATACATTCATCATTCAAGAATTTTAAAATAAATGGAGGGCTTACCAAGCCCGTGACTCATTAAAATACCCATCCCTAAAACACCAATGCTAGCCCAAAGGTCTATCAACCTACTGTATTATCTTAGTCTTATACTTGTTTTGTCTACCTTTTCCTTATCGCAAGGTACCTAAGATGGCCAAGGGAACAAGTGGATTGAAAGAAAGTGATCTGAATGCAACTAATTCAAAAGAAGAAACCTAACTGAATTCATTTTTAATGGGTCTTCTCTTATGGCAAGAGAGGAATTTCAAGTTGTTTTAGAGACTCAACAGGCCTAGTTCAAAGAGCATAGACAATCCATTTTAGAGGAAGTTTAAGCTATGATGAATCGAGCTAACCTTAACTCAAATTTTGCATTAATCCAAACCATTCTTACTGAAGTTACTGCAAATGTGTCTTCCTCCTCCAATGTCCCTATTGACTGGACTGACAAATGAAAAGCTACAATTGATGCCTCTTGCATTCTAAATATCATTTCACCCTCTATCCCAATTCCAGATGTTGCCCAACCATCTATCACCTCCTAATTCGCACAAATCCCAAATGTCACCCATTCTATCGCTCTTTCTCCTTTGAATCCTTTTCAAAGAAAGGAATTTTTTCCTCACATAGACACTAAAGCCTTAATGGAAGAGTTTGAAGCTAGAAACTAAAGCCTTAATGGAAAAGTTTGAAGCTATGGAAAAAACCCTTAAAAAAATTAAAAAGCATGATGATGTGATTGATGCCAATTCCTTAGCTCTCTTTCCTAATGCTAGAATTTTGCCAAAGTTCAAAATGCCAATGATTGATAGATTCAATGGGATAACCTACCCTAAAACTCACTTGAATATGTATGTGGGGGCAGTGCCTCCTTTAGGGATTGATAATAAGCTTGCTCAATTGTTTCAACAATCCCTAACTGGAACTGCTATGAAATGGTTTTTGAACCTAGACATAAGTTAAAAGAGGACTTGGGATGATATTTGCAATACGTTTGTCAAACAATATGAGCATAACATTGAAGTCGATGTCATAAAGAGAGATCTGGAAACTACCAAGCAAAACCCGAAGGAATCTTTCTCCTTGTTCCTTACAAGGTAAAGAGAAAAAGCAGCCCAAATAGTGAATTGACCAACTAAGCAAGAGCAAGTTGATATAAATGTGAAAAACCTTTTGCCGGTATACTAGAATCATCTCCTCACTCAATACCTCCCAAGCTTTAAAGTCCTTATTGCTACTACCTCCAAAATAGAGGATTTGATCCAAAGTGGCCACATCAAAGATGAGACCACCAACAATAGATATAAGAAGAACACCCCTTACTAAGCCAATGTCACTGTCTCAACTAATAAGAAGGAAAGGGAGGAATCTACCATTTCTCGTCATCAACCATTAAGATTGGAAAGAAGGTCCTTTAATAAACTAAGGGTTCCTCTAGTTGTGGTTTAAAAGAAAGCATTAGAAGCCAAGCTGATCAAGCCCCTAGAACCAAGGGCTTCTCCTGATCACTTCCTACAAACTACAATCCTAATGAGTACTGTGGTATCATCAAGGGGTTGGCCATAAGACAAAGATGTGTCAAACTTTGAAGCATAAGATACAAGATCTTATAGACAGTGGGAACATCATACCTCCTAAGCCTAGACCTAACATTTCCACCAACCCTTTTCCTAACCACCAAATTAACTCATCACCGCCATTGATCTCGAAGTTGATCCTATCTCTTTGATTCAGTTATCTTCTAAATATTATTGTGTTTTGGTCTTAAGCAACCTTACAAAGGAGATTAATGCCATAACCAGAAGTGGTAGAATCTATCAAGCACCTATCCTATAAGATGGCCAGCCACTTATCCAACCTATCCCACCCCCTGCTAAAAAATAAGGGGAAGCATTGAACCTAATGAAGATCCTATCCTTAAGCAGCTAAAAAAGACCCAAGCCAATATATCTATTTAGAGCATTATTCAATCATCTTACCCTCATCACCAAGCTCTTTGCAAGGCGTTGAACCAATGCCAAACTCCTATAGATATCACCCTTGAAACTTTAGTGGCTTCTCTCACTAGTACCACAAAAGCTGCCTCCATCTCTTTTAATGACTATGACCTGCCTAAGGGGGAGCTAAACAACAATCATGCCCTATACATAATAGTCCTAACTCAGGGAAGACAATTCCTATGGTATTAATAGATAATGGGTCTGCTTTGAATGTCTGTCCATTGAAAGTAGCAAGCTGCTTGAGGTTAGAGGCTTCAGATTTCACACCTTCTAACATATGACAACACAAAAAGGGAGGTTCAAGGTGTGGCTACCTTATATTTTATCATTGGACATGTCACTTATCCTATCCCATTTCAAGTGATTGATGTATCAGCATGCTTTAATCTCCTCCTTGGATAGCCCTAGATACATTAAGTCAAAGTTATCCCCTCTTCCCCCTATCAAAAGCTGAAATTTCCTTATAGATCCTCCATTGTTACTATTAAAGGGGATAGGTACAGGAAAAGTGAGGTCCCAAGTTCTGTGCCAATTATGAAGATATAGTTTAAGCTGCCTATTTTGCCATTGTTTAGTTTTGCATTTGAAATGGTATAATTTACATAAAAAGAAGGAGGGCTAGGCAAAAGTCAATAAGGAGCAAGCCAGTTCAAAGAATACCCTATGGCTAACCCACCACTTAGTCTTAGTTACAAACCTACAAAAGAAGATATGGCTGATGTAGAGAAAAGGGCCAAAGAAAGAATGGTAGCCCTCAAGAAAGGTGAGTCATATGATTAAACCATGCGCCCCTATTTCAAAATACTTAATGGGTACTTTGTAAGGAAGGGTGAGAATTTTCCATACTATGGTTTTCCAGAGCCTTAGGTCTATCATATTACTAAGAAGCTAATCCCCAGTTTTGAACTCTTCTTTGATGTCAAGCTTTCCTTAGAAGACTATGAGCTAATTTTCATGTTGGAACAAGATTAGGAGGACAATATGGAGGCTACTTTCTTTAAGCAAGTTTGCATGATAAAAGATGAAGATGTAGCTGACTTAACCAAATTCATCTAAACAACTTGAACCTAACTTGACAACTGGTACTATGAGAAGAAAAGAGAGGGTGGCCAGTCAGAGTTTAAGATAGAGTCTAAATCCAAATATGAGTTAAAGTCTAAGTTTGAGCCAGAGTCAAAATCTAAGTCCGAGTCTGAATTAGAGTCAGAGTCTGTTCATTCCAATTCCTTGTTTGAGTCTTCAGTCAGCCGTTTCAGTCTTTCTTTTAATTTCGATTAATGATGGACAATGGCTCTTTTATTCATAATAAAAAGATCAAGTTTTCTTCTTATGATCTTGTGTTTCCCATTTCCTTTCTTATTCCTTATCTTAAATTCAATTTGAATGAAACATTGAATGAAATAAAAAAAAATAACAAAGAATCAATAAGTTTTAGCATAAATAAAAAACCAAAAACCACATTTATTGCATCATCATGTCATGACAGGGATGGGATAATTAAAATGATCCATGAATTCTTAGATTGCTTTGCTTGGGAACCCAAAGATATGACTAGTTTGGATCTGGCTATAACAGTTCATAAAATTCCTACCTATAAGCATGTGAAGCCCATCAAACAGAAGCTGCCATGACTAAAGCTTGAGTTATCTTTAAAGATCAAAGAGGAAGTCACCAAGCAGTTAAACAATGGGTTCATCGAGCCAATTACTTATCCTTCTTGGTTAGCAAACATAGTTCCAGTGCCAAAGAAAGATAGGAAAGTCAAGATGAGTGTAAATTATCGGGATCTAAACAAGGCTTGCCCTAAGGATGATTTTCCACTGCCTCTTATTGACTTGTTGGTTGACCGTATGGCAGGGTATGAAGAAGTCTCCTTAACTAATTTATATGTTGGGTATAACCAAATTCAGGTTTATGCTCCTAACAAAGAGAAGACTACTTTTGTAACTTAATGGGGTATGTACTGCTATTGGATTATGCCTTTTGGGTTGAAGAATGCAGGGGCAACTTATCAAAGAATGGCCACCATAATCTTTCACGACATGATACATAAGGATGTTAAGGTATATATCAATGACATGGTAATCAAGTCTGAAATAATAGAGGATCACCTATATGCTTTGGGGTAATTTTTCTCTAGGCTCCGCCAATATAATCTCAAGCTAAATCTTACCAAGTGCATATTTAGGGCATCATCCAGAGTATTCTTTAACTACATGGTTAGTAAAAGAGGAATAAAAGTGGATTCAGCAAAGTTGAAAGCTATTTTGGAGATGCCAGCACCTAAGATAGAAAAGGAAATTAGGGGTTTTCTTGGACAACTATAATACATTAGCCGGTTCATAGCTCAGCTAGCCGATGTTTGCGGTCCAATCTTCAAGTTGCTAAAAAAAGGAACCTCTAAGCAATGGAATGATGATTGCTAGAAATCTTTTAAGAAAATCAATGAGTACTTACTAAATCCTCCTGTATTGCAACCACCAAGACCTGGAAAGCATCTGCGGCTATACCTCTTCGTCACAAAAGAAGCCATAGGGGCAGTGCTTGCCTAAGATGTTGTTAAATCATATACAAAGAATGCCATTTACTACTTAAGTAAGCACATGCTTGCTCATGAACTCAAGTACAATCAAATTGAGAAGTTATGCCTTGCTTTGATATGGGTATGTCACAAGCTTCAGCATTATTTGAGTTCCTATACTATCCATGTCCTTGCTGACAAGAATCCTTTGAAGTTTCTCATGGAAAGACTAGTCCTTGACAGTAAGATGGTAAGATGGATGGCGATTCTCGCAGCTTTTGATTTGAAGTATGTCCAAAGGAAAGCTATAAAAGGCAATATGGTAACAGATCAATTAGTTGCAGCCCCAATAAACCGTAATTGATCAGAGCTAGAATTTCTCGATGAAGATATGATATGATGCAAATATGTATACCTAAACTAATCAATTAATAGTTGATTTTGTGTTTGAATGCATGAATTTTATCTTTAAAGTGGTGCTTTTAATCTTGTTTTTAAGTGTTCTTTAAGTAATATAGGTAACTCTTAAAGGATCAAGGGTTCTATACTTGAAAAGAAAGAAGTTTTGCAAGGATTAGCCAAGACAAGACCGTGCCAACTTGTCCCAAGCTGTCACGAGTTGTGACATTAGCCTTCTGTGCTGACTAGTGACAAAGTGTGCTGACTAGTGACAGCAGCCTATCACGAGTCATTCCCCCCTATGCTGACTCGTGACAGGGTAGTTACTACACCCTTTCAAGGCACCCTTTCATTTTGACACCCTTTTCAAAGGGGCACTTCTTGGGACACCTTGGGGCTTATAAATACTTAGATTTGGCTTCATTTTAAGGGGAGATACATTTTTATTACGTAGGAAAAACTTACTTAAATCATTGTAAACACCTTATTAGAATTAAGTACTTGGATCAAGTGTCCTTCCAAAAGGCACTTCCACTTCAAGAATTGTGCAAGTCATTTCCTAAAAAATAAAGGAGTTTTCATTCATCAATCTTTCTTCCTTTCTTCTATTTTTATTTTATTATTCAATAATGAATGCTTGCATTATTTTTATGACATATTTTACCATGTACTTATTCTAATAGGTTGTTAGAATTGCAATGATGAATTAATTTTATGAACTACATTCTTAATATGCATGAATGATTTAGTTTCAATTGAGTGCTATATTGCGTTATGTATGCTTGATCACCATATATAACTTGTTAATCATTTTGTTCACAATGAGAGTTGGGGCATTTTAGTGGAAATGCAATTGAAATTACTTGAAGGATAGGAAATTACCTGGAGATAAGAAATCCACTTTGAGGGGTTAAAGAATTAGCATGGAACTTAATGGTTTTTGTTTATCTCTACAATGTCATGAGAGTGCTTGCAGACTTTAAATGAAAATACCCTTAATTGACAACGAGAGTTGCTTTTAAGGACTGATGGTCATATTCTCCAATCATTGCATGTGTTTATATGTTGTTAAACTTTTATAGTTCAAAATTAATTCTGAATTGTAATTCTATTTTTGTTATTAAAGTAACAATAAAACTTCAGTATTTTATATTAGATAAAATAAATTAACATCTTTTATTTGTTGTTTGCCTATCCATCTTAGTAATTACTTGGTTAATATAAAATTGCTCCAAATTTCCTAGAGTTCGACACCTTACTCACTCTGTACTTAGTCTTAGAGACTAGGGTATTAAATTTAACCCACATCAAATTTTGGCGCCGTTGCCGGGGAATTTGATTAGAATTTTTATTAACTTAGGGTAGTGAAAAGTTGTTTTAGGTTTTTATTTATTTTGTTTTCCAAAATTGTCATTCATAAAAAAAAAAAAAAGTGTAAATTTTGCTTCTGTTTTGAGTCATGCTAGTCTATGCCGACTTGTTACAGAAACTATCTGTGCCAAGTCGTGCCTCTGGTGCCGACTCATCATAGTACATAGACCAAATTCTAAATTTCTTTCAAATTTTTTTTTCATTTATTTTTTTTTCTTTCTATTCTTACATTCTTTACTTCTTAATTTCAATTTTATTTTGGTCAAATTTAACTTCTTCTACACATCTTTTCAAATTCTAAATCAATGAAAAGTTATAACTCTTCCCAAAATAAACACAACTCTTCCCAAAGGTCATGACCTTTCACATCTTTCTTACACCCTAATCTACACAACCACCTAATTCCATCCCTTTTTCAGAAATTTTCACAATCCCAATTCCTATACATTGTTCCTTTAAACATTCCCTTCATCTATTTTAACTTTCTTCCATTTATCATCTTCTTCTTCATGTGATAAAAACATATTTCTCTCCTATTTCCTACATTATTTTCATTTTATTATAGGTAAGACAAAGGGCTCTTCATCTTTAAGGACACAAGAAGAACATACAATGGAGGATTTGGCATCCATTTATGGGGCAAATTTTCCCCTTATCTCACATGAAAAAAAAAAAAAAGGTGCTAAATTCTCAACTCTAAAGATTAGAGATATCATTTCCTTGGGTATGGTGGCTCATCAAGTGAAGAGGCTAGCATTTTAGTGTAACTACTGGAAACCAAAGGGCGATGCAATGCCAATTGGGGAATATAGAGACTTGGAACCTTCAAATAAATTAGAGGCAATATAAAATGGAATACAAGATGGAACAATACTTTGAGAAATCTGGCCACATCATTCGGTCTCCACCGCCATCTCCTCCACCATAATGAATATGAGGGAGTTTCTTCTATCCTTTCCTTTACTTTGTTTTCTTTGGGTTTCACATTGAGGGCAATGTGAAGTTTAAGTATGGGGGAAGGATAGAAGTAGGATTTTAATTATTATTGCTTTGTTTCATGTGTTTGTTTGTTTATTTTGCATATTTGTTTCCTTAAGTTTTTGCCTTTTGCATCAAAATTTTCAAAATTTTAACTTTCAAACTTAACTTTTCTCCACATTCTTTAGTCGTATCTTACTTAGAGTCATTTTAAGTTTTGATAAGGAGTTACTTTATAATAATTTAATGAATAATTTTATATGCCAAATTGGTAAAATTTTAAGTCTTTTGTAGCATTTGTTTTGAGTTTGTCTTTTTATCTCACTTTTATTATTTTCAAAGTTTAAAAATTATCTAGTCAACTTCCTAACTATGCTTAAATGCTAAAATTGTAAGGATTTAAGTTTTGGTTTTTAGAGATTTAAGTTGCCTAAAGGAAACTATAGCCATAATACGAGTAATGCATCTAGTCAATAATGGATGAGGACACACATAAAAATTAAAAAAGAAAAAAAAAAGAGTATGAACAATCTTTACTAGTGAATATATGTATGTTGAGTAAGTTGTGTGCAAATGAGTTTGCTCCTTAGTTGCATTCAATTCGAAAAATATGCATGATATCACTAGTGAATATATGTATGTTGAGTAAGTTGTGTGCAAATGAGTATGCTCCTTAGTTGCATTCAATTCGAAAAACATACATGGTAATACTAGTATTAAAAAAAAGAAGAAGAAAAAAAGAAGTAAAGTAAAAATAAAAAAGTGTCCAAAAATGCCATGAGACTAGATATATTTATGCATAACTTATTTCCTAAAGGCTATTTATATCTTTTGAATTCTTGACTTAATGAATGAATGTTTTGACTACAAAAGTATGGTTAGGACTTTGACTTTATAATTATAACTTTGTTCTTGATGGGAATGAGATAATTAGACAAACTTAGGGCTTATAACTATAAGACTTGTTACATTTACCATTGTTAGGCATTTAAAATTATTTCATTGATATATTAGTACTATACTCCTTGTATGACTCAAAGTTAACTTAGTAAGATGGTTACATTTATTTTGGAAAAGTTAAGTACATTGTTTTTCTCTTTTATCTTTTCTTCTTGCTTAAGGCCAAGCAAGGTTTAAGCATAGGGGAATTTGATATAATGCAAATATGTATACCTAAACTAATCAATTAATGGTTGATTTTGTGTTTTGAATGCATGAATTTTATCTTTAAAGTGGTGCTTTTAATCTTGTTTTTAAGTGTTCTTTAAGTAATCTAGGTAACTCTCAAAGGATTAAGGGTTTTTATGCTTGAAAAGGAAGAAGTTTTGTAACGATTAGCCAAGACAAGACCGTGTCGACTCATCCCAGGCTGTCATGAGTCATGACAGTAGCCTTCTATGCTGACTAGTGACAAAGTGTGCTGACTAGTGACAGTAGCCTGTCACGAGTCATCCCCCCTATGCCGACTCGTGATAGGGTAGTTACTACACCCTTTCAAGGCACCCTTTCATTTTGACACCCTTTTCGAAAGGGCACTTCTTGGGACACCTTGGGGCTTATAAATACTTAGATTTGGCTTCGTTTTAAGGGGAGACACATTTGTATTACATAGGAAAAACTTACTTAAAATCATTGTAAACACCTTATTAGAATTAGGTACTTGGATCAAGTGTCCTTCCAAAAGGTACTTCCACTTCAAGAATTGTGCAAGTCATTTCCTAAAAAATAAAGGAGTTTTCATTCATCAATCTTTCTTCCTTTCTTCTATTTTTATTTTATTATTCAATAATGAATGCTTGCATTATTTTTATGACATATTTTACCATGTACTTATTCTAATAGGTTGTTATAATTGCAATAATGAATTAATTTTATGAACTACATTCTTAATATGCATGAATGATTTAGTTTCAATTGAGTGCTACATTGCGTTATGTATGCTTGATCACCATATATAACTTGTTAATCATTTTGTTCACAACGAGAGTTGGGGCATTTTGGTGGAAATGCAATTGAAATTACTTGAAGGATAGAAAGTACCTGGAGATAAGAAATCCACTTTGAGGGGTTAAAGAATTAGCATGGAACTTAATGGTTTTTGTTTATCTCTACAATGTCATGAGAGTGCTTATAGACTCTAAATGAAAATACCCTTAATTGACAACGAGAGTTGCTTTTAAGGATTGATGGTCATATTCTTCAATCATTGCATGTGTTTATATGTTGTTAAACTTTTATAGTTCAAAATTAATTCTGAATTGTAATTCTATTTTTGTTATTAAAGTAACAATAAAACTTCAGTATTTTAGATTAGATAGAATAAATTAACATCTTTTGTTTGTTGTTTGCCTATCCATCTTAGTGATTACCCGGTTAATATAAAATTGCTCCAAATTCCCTAGAGTTCGACACCCTACTCACTCTGTACTTACTCTTAGAGACTACGGTATTAAATTTGACCCACATCAAGATATCATGCAAATTGAGCCTGAAGTCTGGAAATTTTTCTTCGATGGTGCCACTGATAGCAAAGGTTATAGTGTTGGAATTGTTATAATCACCTCTGAGGGAGAAAATTTGCCTATAGCTGTCAAGCTAACTTTTGAGGTGACAAATAATAAGGCAGAATATGAATCTTGCATAGCTAGTTTAAAGGTCACTATGAATCTAAGGATTGATTACTTGGAGGTTTATAGAGATTCAAATCTGATTATGTCCCAAGCACTTGGAAAATGAAAAATAAAAGAAGAGCGGTTAGCTCCTTACCATAAGTGCTTGGATGATCTTGCAGAAAACTTTCATCAATTATCTTTCCATTATTTGCCCTATGCTAAGAACCAATTTACAAATGCTCTAACAACACTTGCATCAATGTTAGACTCGAGAGATGGGGAAATAATTAGACCCATGGTGATTGAAGTGAAGCATGAAACAGGGTACCATACTTTGTGCATGAATATTTAACTAACTGATCAGAAACCTTAGTTTTGGGACATCTTCAACTATCTCAAGAATGAAAAGTACCCAAAAGGAGCCTCTAAATCAGAATGAAGAACTCTAAGATAATTAGCCAGTAATTTCTTACCAAATGGGGACGTCTTGTATAAAAGGGCCTAGGATAACATACACTTAAGATGCATGACTAAAGAAAAAGCACAGCAGATTATGGAATGGGTCCATGAAAGGAAAGAAGGGTTGCACATGAATGGGATCACGTTAGCTCAAAAATTGCAAATTTGGGATATTTTTGGCTCACTATGAATAAAGATTGTGCAAAGTTTATACGAAAATGTCACAAATGCTAGATTTATGCCAAGCTACAAAAGCAACTTCATATGCCTTTGTAGCCTATAACTACTCCTTGGCCTTTTGCAACATGGGGCATTGATGTCATAGGAAGAATAAATCCCAAATCATCCACTGGTCATGAATACATCCTCGTAGCAGTTGATTAATTCACAAAGTGGGTTGAAGCAGCACCCTACTAGGTATTGGATTTAAAAAGAGTGGCTCATTGCATAAACTAACATCCTTTATAGGTTTGGAGTGCCTTTTAAGATTATCATAGACAATGGGTCTCATTTTCAAAAGGAAGTAATTCAGCTCTTAAAAAAGGAAAAGACCTAGCATTATAGATCATCTCCTTATTGACCACAAACTAATGGGGCAGTTGAAGCAACAAATAAGACCATCAAATCTCTCCTGCAAAAAATGATTAATAATCACAAGCATTGGCATCAACAGTTACCATTTGCTCTGTGGGGATATAGGACTTCCATCCGTACACCAACTAGGGCAACTCTTTACTCATTAGCATATGGAATGGAAGTTATTCTACCAATTAAGTTGGAAACCAAATCAGCCAAGATCATGAGAGAAAAGTAGTTAGATGAGACAAAATGGATTAAAAGTTATTATGATCAGTTGAATGCTATCATAGAAAAGAGAATGGATGCGTTGTATCTACTGTAGGGTTATCAACAAAAATTGTCTTAGCATTTTAACAAGAAACTGAGAGATAGAGGCCTACAAAAAGGAAACTTGGTCTTAAAGGAAGTTCGAGCCTTAGTGCATAACCCTAGAGGCAAATTCAAACCAAATAGGACTAGATCTTGCTTAAACGCATCTTGTCAGATGGAGTGCCATTCTCATGATTTGGACGAAATTGAATTCTCCAGTCCTTGCAACTTAGATCAATTGAAGTGGTACTTTGTGTAATGATACATTGTAATTAAAACTACGTGGACCTGATTCTCCAAAATGATAAAAAAAAAATGTATAAGTTATGTAAGGAGATACGTGGGTAGCCCTCATTGAGTGTGGTCCAAATCATTAATAAAATTTCTTTTGTGCCAAATTTTATTTTTTCAATGCAAAAAAAAAAAAAGTTAATTAATTAATAATGTTTTATTCAAAATTGGATTTAAGACAAATCTAAGAGTCTTGCTCACTAAGACAAGAAAAAAAAAAGTCAAAAAATAATCTGCCTAATGTCCTAATAATAGGTCTCCTAATTATCAGTAGTCCCCCTGCATAAGTGTCATTTTCTATCTCTTTAAGCAAAGCCACCCTTTTTATCTTCTAAGATGGCCAAGATGTACCAATCCACCATTAAATGTAAGTCTCTGTCTTATCAAAACAATGAAATGAAAGAACAACATGAAAACCATGAGCCCATCCATTAGTAACGGCCTTAGCCACAGTAGGAGTAATTAAAGCATATTCAAAGATAGCTCCATCTAGGGGCACCCCTTGCTCATGGCCCATCTGGCATATCACTCTTATTCCTTAGTAGAATGTTGCCATGTTTAAACCTCGCAAATAGACCATCCTATAGCTGTAACTCATAGTCATAAACTTTTTGATCTTATACCAAGGATAAAGCCATAGCAACTCTTGAGGGTCGAGCTCAAACAGCCTCTCAGTCCACTCCCTTTTAGAACTGAACTTCTTCACTATTATGCCAAACCGACACCATAAGGTAGAGTAATCCTTTTTAGTAAAAGGAGAAACCATTCTTAGATGATCCCTTAGCCATATCTATGCAGAAGCATAGCTGAATAAGAAAGGAAAGGGAAAGAGAAAGGAAAAGGAGGAAGAAAAGCATACCTGCAGAATAATGGACTAATAGACCAAGGCCCATCACTCCTGTAAACTTAATCCAAACTAAGGATGGTTTTTACTAAGATAATCCTAGCAACAGAGTGACCTTCAGCCATTTAAAAAATCAATTATGTTACCCTAACATCTCCCTGACCAGTTGGACCTATCAAGAGATACCCAGTAGTTAGACAAAAAGCTAAAGCCTTCATCTAGTGTTCTTGCCATTCTTTTCTTCAAAACCCTAAGGATCATAGAATTCGGTAATTATAGCAGTCAGCTCCACCCAATCATCCATGACCATAAGACTAGCAGTTGCAGTGTCCAATCTCAAGAGCCTTAGAAAAGAATTGAAGTACCCTACTCTCAGTATGGGGGCAGCCAAGTCAACTTCAGGGTTAGATTTTAATATTATCCCATTAAATTCAATAACTCATTAGAACGTTATACTCTTTGAAATTTTAGTATTTATAACTTCATATCAAGTAATCAAATTAAATATCCTAAATATCAAGTAATCAATTATTCTAAATCACTGTATTTTTAATTATACAAATTCATTTTATTTTTTAAATCAAATATTCTAAATTTATGCATATATTTAAAAATAATTTGGTAATTATTCAGGTAATGGGTTACCCGTGATTTACCCAAAATCCTATCGGTATGGGGATGGATTTGAAATTTATTACCCAAATGGGTATGGGTATGGATATGGGTAGATATGTCCCTCTTTGGGTATGGGTAATGGTATTATACTACCCTACCTATACCTTACCCATTGCCATCCTCATGCCAATTCTTATAGGAGTCAGAGATCATGATCATAAATATCACCATCAAAGTCTCCACCAGTGGCTCCTCATCAATTCCCTTATCATTCCAAATTGAGACATCATCACCTAGATTTGGAATCTCATCAGACTTTGTTCTCTTCATTCTTAGGCTTACCATATTCATTAATCTATCCTCTATATCCACTTAAAGCTCTTTTAGGAAAGATGGGGAAATCATATACCCTTTGGATCTATAAGTTTCATTTAGAACTAGTTATCATCTCAAAAGAAGGTTTAGAGAGAAAAGGTGTTGGTAATTTGAAACTCAGTTTCTTCTAAGATTCAATGAGTGATCTCAAAATATATGTCTTTAGAGAGAAAATAACAATTTATGAGAGTGATGAAACAAAGGTTATACAACCTTTTAAATAAGGAGGAACAATTAGGTGTCAGTTGTGATTTGACATAAAGTCGACCAATAGTGGATATGAAAAAACTTTTATTAATTGGAAACATAAATTTTTCTAAAAACTGGTAAACTTATCTTGGAAGAAAGGATATCATTAAATGATTTGTCAGGGTAGAGGACTTTCCATCTAATCAACTTAATTGTCTAAATTTAGAACTCTAATATCTTCTTTTGCACACTTCCTGACCATTGATTCACCTTGTATTTTCTAGAATAAAAAGCCTTGTCATTAAGTGCACCATTTCTTTCTCACTACACGTGTCATATACTTAAGCCGGTAGTTAACTCTTTATCTTGATCATTCTTAGCTTGTCTAGTTCTCTTCACATTCTATAACACTCCTCGGTTATGACTTTAGTCTAAACCCATTTTATGCTCGCTTTGTTCACCTCATTGAACTGAACATATCCACTCATTTATCATTGCTCACTACCTAGTTCACATATTCCTCTTCATGTAATATCTATCATCATTTCTATCACCTACCAATATCACCTTACGTCACAATTCATAACACTACTTCTAATTCTGCCCTTTTGCTTCCTATAGTCCTTCTGTGGAAATTTGCCACTTTTATCATCAACCTTGCTATAATCTAGTCTCACTCATTCATATTTACCACCAAGGCCTATATCTTGCTTACCTTAGTTATTTATAATAACCACCAAATTCTAGGTTATTACACAGTTAATAAAAAAAAAAATTTGTTAACTAAAACTAAAATATAACTACATATTTAAAAGTTAATATATCATATATTAAAATTGCATTGTATTGAATTATTTGGAAAAAAAATATGTACAAAAAGTTTTAAATATTATATTAACTAAGATTAAGATATAACCACACATTATAATTAAATATTTTAAAATCATTGCATATATATTTTAGAAAAATACTTTTAATATATGTTATAATTAATCATTAAGTGATAATAAGAAAGTATCGTATATTAGTATGTATGTCTAGTGATGAAGTTATTTTAATTGTAATAATATTTAGATTAAGATTTTTTAGTATTTTATAATTAATATTCTAATTTTAAAAAATATCTTTTTTATTAATTAATAATTTTAGATATATTATCAATAAGAAAGTATTTGCAATAAGATAATAGTTTGTGTAAAAAATTAAAAAGTGATTATAAGAAATTATGTATTAGCTTTAATTAGTATGCAAGTCAAGACTAAAATTATTTAAATTAAGTAAAATACTAATGTGATATATGGAAAAAAGTTCAATTTACCCCTTCAACTTGTCATTGATGTCCAATTGGGCCTAAAATGGCTTTTTGGGCCAATTAGATATACTAATCTGTACTTTTATCCATTTAAGCCCAATTTTGGCTTTTCTAAAACACAAATATCACACATGGTCAACCTTAAATAAAAAAATAAAATTTATATTATTATAATATTAATAATATTAATAACATATATTTATTATACTAATAGTAACAAAAAATCCCTAACTCTAGAAAATTAAATCTCTAATTCAAATATTCGATCCTCTCCTTCTCTTCTTTTGAATTGAAATCCTTAATAAGATGGGGTAAAGCTTCAATCCTCTTCATCTTCATAATCTCACCTTCAATTGCATCATGCATTATTTTTTCACTACTTCTAGTTGATATTTTGCAAATTGTGTACGTGTGTCAAGTAGAGCTGAATTCAACTATGAAGGATCGACAATCTATTGCTATTGTGGACTAAAGGCGCATCAATAGGTATCTAGGACCAAGAAAAATCCTAAGGGGAGATTTTATTCATGCAGGAATTTTAGGGTAAGTTATCATAGTTGTCAAATTTCAATTAAGAATGTGTTGTGTTATTTTTTTTTTTTAATTTGATGACAAAAGTAGTTGATTTTGTAATGAATCTGTTATCACTTATGAGTTTTTTGAATGCTTATGAGTTTTTTGAATGGCATGATCAGAAGATAAGTCCTAGAGCTATGCAACTAATTAAAGAGTTGAAGAAAGCTAATGAAGGTTTGAATTATATTGGAAATGAAGGCTACTATGCAAACAATATGAAATTTCAATTTCAGCTAGCTGAGTTGAAAGTGGAAGCTGGTAAAGCAAGGAATTAGTGTCAAAAATTAGTGAAAAGAGTTTATTTTTTACTGATGGCATTGGTTTTGATTTGGTTCCTGTTATTGGAAATTAGTAATTATATTGGGGAATTAGTGTATAATGAGGCAGTTAGTAGTTAGTGTTTATTTTGATGTTTTTTTGTAATTGAATGGTACAAATATTTTGTAATGAAATAGCAGTTTTTATGTCTCAAACGTCTTTGCAATTGTTATGTCTCCCATACACTGCAATTTTTATGTCTCTTTGCATTTAACTATCTTATGTTTCAACCAATTCATTATGTATGAATATAGAAAACAATATAAAAAATGCAAAATAAATAGGCACATTTTGATATATGTGTGTGTGTGTGCGTGTGTGTGTGAAGCATTAAAGATGCTTGTCCAGTTACAAAATCCTGCAATATGCATTCATTATAATGCATATCAAATAACTTGAAATTGTGTAAATATGAAGCCAAATAAAAGCAAAAGACATATCAAAAGAGGCTTCCCTATTTTAAGATAGATAAATCAACGATGTATCCAAAATTATGGAGAGTAATACTAAACATAGCATTGACCTTCATAATTTTTGCAAATGAGTGGAAGCAAAAATAAACTCTATCCCAATACTAAAAAAAAATCATAATTAATCTATCTAAAACACAAATATCCCAAAATTATATACTGAAATCCTCAAGGTTTTCAAATAGGCTTCTTAACATATTTTTTTCTTCACTAGTAGTTTTTGTATAGGAGATCTTCCTCTGTTTTTGGTGCTCTATGCTTGAGGAATTAGTGAAATTGGCAACTGAGGTTGCTAAGTATTAGTATGTTAATTGTTGATGATGGTGTATTGTTGATTGTTGATTTGTTGACAATTGATGATGGTGATATGTTGTGATTGGATTGGATCAGTTGGGAGCAACTAGGATAGTTCAATTGGAAATGAAATGGTATATTGCATCTAATGTATGTAAGTGGGATCAAATTACTGTGATTCTTGCTGGAAGTTGGATGATGCAGGTTGGGTTGGCACTGAATATGGAAAATTCTTTTGGACCATATGCAATCCTTCTGTTTAACTTTCTCCTAACATTCCTATGCTCCTCATCTCAAGTCAACTCTTTTATACTGCCAGCATCATCACTATCACGCTCCTCACTCATACCAAACTCAGTATAATTTTTTTTTATTATCACCACTTGATACCTCAGTGCCCTACACACATCATATTTTACACCATCATCTTCAGTGTTTTCAAATGAATTATCATCCTTATCTACATTATCAGTATTTGCATCCAAATTTGCATGATGCTGCCTCACATTTTCCCTAGCCTTACTCAACTCCTCATTATCAATATTAGAATGACAATCAACATCAACCTCAAGTTCTTCATATTGGTCATCTTCACCATATTCTATCCCAGTAATAACAACACTCTCACCACCTCTTTTTTCCTAATATAACCCCTAATGCCACCATAACTTAAATCACCCACTTTGAAACTAAAGCATGTTGTTTCACCTACCACTTCAACATTAACTCTAACTCCCTCATCATCTACATTAAATACTCCCACACCATCCATATTAACTCCAACTCCCTCAACTTCCACATTACGTCCAACTCCCTTAACTTATTCACTAATGCTACTATACACATCACTTATAGGAACTGTGAACAAATGTACATCATCTATCAAATTTGGGGTATTTAACAATGATCTATCTAGAAATCTATATTTTCATCTTGCTTATACATGCCCAAAATGTCAAGAATAACATCATCTCTATGCATATACACAAGACCATTTCTAATGTTTTTCCCTTTTTGCAACTAAGAAATGTGTTGTTTTCCCACATGGCCCTATTGATCCACCATTTTGCATAATCTTTTGTAATGAAATTTATCTATGTCAGAAACATTAAACAAGTCTACCTCTATGAACCTTTAATTTTACACCTCATCATTCGACCGCTGCTTGACACTTACAAAGATTAGTGAGCTGCGTAGAGCCAATACGGTAGTCCTGCTAGCTGGTTAATGAGTAGGGGTCAAGGGGGCAACATCCCATGCAGGGGCCCCAGAGCAAAAAATGGACTTTCAATCATATTAATATGAGGATACTTAATTTTCAAATACTAACACTTTTCCTATCCTAACCGGACCTTCTATATCATACTGTATTTTTTCGAAACTAATCAGATCTTTTCTTAGACTGACTATTCAATTATTCTAAAATTAATTTTGAGCCTATCGAAGTTGACCAAAGAATTTTCTTAGCTCTAAAACTCCCAAAAACTAACTCAAAAGTCTCAAAATCTGACCGAGCACAAAGTAGAAATCCAGATGGCACGCCCACCAAGGTTTAAAGTGGAGCCGACACCTCACCTAGCTTGCAAGGGCGCCGCTTAGAGGGCTGATGGCTCTGGTGGCACAGGCCCCACTTCCCTTTTTACTATCTCCAAATGCCCCCAATCTGATTTTTCAGTATTTTTCTAGCCCTAATTACCCTCACCCTCATTTTTCTATAAATACCCTCTCATTTCCTCCATTTCTCCACACCCTCCTTAGTTAGTATTGATAAATATCTACTAATTTCTCTCTTTTTCTCCCTCCAATCACTCTCTAATTAATTAATTAATTTTTTTAATTAATTAATTACATCACCCTAACCAAGTTAATTAATCTTTTTAATTAACTAGAACTCTTTTTTTTATTAAAATTAATCACTCAATTAATTAATTAATTCATCACTTTTTCAAAATCAAATTAATCATTTTTCTTAACCCACCCTTCATCCAAATTAATTAATTAATCATTTTAATTAATTAATCCATCCATCCATCCATTTCATCACATTAATTAGTTAATTAATCATTTTAATTAATTAATTAATTTCCTAATCAATCCAATCACCCGATCCCGATAAAATGGAATTTCGGTCCGCTAAAATCCTCCTCCATCAAAAGCAAGGGTATCAGGCTTTTTCCCTCACTCTCAAAACACCCAAACCAAAATCAATCTGATCAACTCTTAAACCCCTCTACTTAATCGTGGAATGAACTACGTGAGTTTTGATTCCTATTCAATAGGGTGCATAGGCACGTTTGGAATCTAAATCCAAACCTCAAATCCAAATCCCAATCAATCTCCTTTCCCCTTTTAATTATGTAATTTGTGAATGTTTCATTTTAATTTTTCTCATTACACTCATACTATACTCATGCATTAATTATGATATTATAATTGTAATATAATATGCATCATCCATAAAATTAATTTTCAAAGTTAAATTACACTTAAGAGTCAAATTTAGATTATTTAAAACTAAAAATTAAGTCTCCAAACTCAACCTGGTTTGAGGCTAGTGATTTTATCCTTGGGTAAATTAATTGAAAATTAATGAATTGGAGTCAATAGGGTTTTTTCCTTAATTTTTCCATTTAAATAAATTAGGGTGGCAACTCTCAAAATCATTTTCAAAATCAACCAATTCAAACCCAAGGGTTCCATCGTGAGTCTAAACCCGAGTCAGCATTTCGATTTCCTCTAACGGATCTGGCCAGTGCTCGGGTGAGGCCTCACAACCTCCCACATACCTTAGTGATTTATTACCTCAAAGTGACCACCATGATGAATCTTAATATTAACCCCAATCTCCATTCTACAATGTAAAAATATAATTATATTTTAGTTCAATTAAAATATTGAAAATCACACTCAACATAATAAAGAATTAAAATATTACAAATCATAGTCAATAGTCAACATAATAAAGAATTAAAAATAAAAAAACCTAATTTTGTTATGTACAACCACGTCAGCAAACATAAGGACCATAATCCATCACATAAAATGGCATGAACAAATGCCCTCAAAATTACATGCTTTTTACAAGTAATAAAAAATATGAGACCCCATATGGGTCCCTTTCTCCTTTTTATATTATAGACCTTTACCACTATTACTAGACAACACACAAACCAACCATTATAATTGCTTTCAGATAATGCTACCAAAAAGACGAACAAGAAGTAAGGAAAAACAAAAAAAAGGTACCCGTTATGATACATAACCTCTAAAACCAATGCATTCAATATTTGCTTCCTCAATCGGGGATATGATCACATTGAACCTTTTTCCTAATTATATTTACATAAAAGGAAATTACATCATTTATCTAATTTTTTAAAAAATTTACATTTATACTCCCTTTTTTAACTTTTTTTGCCAAATCCTTTTTACTTTTATACTCTCTTTGCTTCTTCTTTTTTTTTTTTTTTTTTTTTTTTTTTTTTTTTATGTTTTTGTATTTACACTTATCTTATACTTTTTCATTTTGCTGTGTTTTGAAAATTTACTACTTTATAGAGTCTTTTATTTTATTTTATTTTATTTTCTTTGGTTTCTCTTGCATTTTTCTTTTTTCAAAATTCTTAATTTCTTCACACGTCTCCTTTGAAATTTGCTTTTATGGGTTACATGCAAGTTTTTTTTTTTTTTTTTCTTGTCGGCGAGAGTTGCTCTGTAGCTATCTCCTATGGATGTATGTTGCTCAATATGAATTGATAGGATCTATAAACTTGAGTGTCTTAAAGGTTTATTCTTGATCGAATTAGGTTCTCACCTTCACTATAAGTTCATGATTAATATTCATATTCTTTGTCATCTAAATTGAAGAATAATTTTCACTATTACATCTGGTCTAAATTTGAGTTCATGTGATGATGCTTTTAATTTCAGTTTCATTAATATATATAGGTTGGTTGGTTGCAATATCATGTTAGTTGACATGTGTGCTCCTTTACTTACTTATATGTTTATGGATTATTGGCCAAGAAAATATATTTGACAAGTAGCAAGAGTTCTCTTGCTAGTTACTACTCTTTACATTTGAAATTTGATTTTTGTATTTAATATCTATCAATATATGTGAAATTTTATTTTATTTTGATTATAAAGAAAAGGAATTTAAATGTAAAATTATTATCATATAATATTTAAAAATGCTATAAAATTTCATTTTTAAATGTATTGATGTATACATATAGTATAATTATGTATACATTTTTAAATATTATCATATAATGTTTAATATTTTATGTTTTTAGTTGGTTATTTTTTATCCTTTAAATTTTTTGTATGTTTTTAGTTTTTATTAGTTTCATTTACATACTAAGAATGAACATTAGTAAACAGTTGAAAGGGGATAGTATGGGGAGTGGTGACCCTTATATACACCAGAATAGTGGGCATAACTAAAATACTGTAATTTGAGAAAGATGATGGAATATGATTAAGAATTAAGTTGTTTTTTGATTGATCAAATGTTGATTTGTAGTTGATTTTTAATTGTTTATAAGTTGATTTTTGGTATTTTATGGTTGATTACTAATTGATTGTTGGTTTTTGCATATTTTAGCATTGGTATTACAGTTGTTGACTAAGGTTAAATTGACATTTTCTTTTATTTTGGATGACTTCCTTTGTAAATTTTTTATTTGCCATGTTTTGTAGATGAACTTGAAAGTTATTCCAATTGATGTCATGATGCAATTGAGTGGAGGTGGTTCGAAAGCCCCTTTATTGACTGTATATTTTTTTTTAGTCTCTTTATTTTATATTTTATTATGTAATATTTTTAAATATTTGTATTTTTTTTAATAGTGAATTTATATATGGAATGAATTATCTTAGTTTAATACATTTTATGTTTTTTATTGGTTTTTTGTTATCTTTTTGAAATTTATGCATTTTTTTTTGTAAACTAAGAATTAGTATTAGTATTGCTAAAATATTGTAATTTGATAGATATGATGGAATAGGTTGAGAATTAGGTTGTCTTTTTGTTGATTTATGATTGATAACAGGTTAATTTCTTGTTCATTACAGGTTGATTGTTGGTTTTTGCATATATAATATTAGCATTGCTAAAATACTAGTTGCTTTTAATAGATCAGAGATTGGTTATATGTTGATTGTTAGTTGATTGTTGTTTTATTTCTATATCTATATAGGGGAAGGGAGGAAAAAAAAAAAAGGATTTCAAATCATATTATACAAAAGTGAGTAAGAATTGTATTATTGTCACGACTCAAATTATAGGCAGTGACCGTTCTAGAGTTTAAGAAGATATAAGGTTACCTAAACTCATAAAACCCCATCAAATTTATCATTATTTAGGATATTCCATATTATAACTTATCCCAAAATCTAAACCCCATTTACTCTTTACCATTTCCATTATTGCTTTATCCTTTCACTTATAACCATTACACTTTAATGCCATTTCATAACCATAGATTGAGGTATCATTCTCAAGTATTAATAAATACCATCCATACATTTCTTACTTATTCCTATAATTATATAAATAACAAGTACTATCATTAGTTTACAATACTTTTCAATTTAGTACATTTAAGTTCTAATCCTTCAACCACCATGGCAATTTTAATAGAGAAATTTTCCAAGTGAAGAAACATAATTCGGAATTCACCTTGCTAATTAGTCATCCTGACCTGAAAAATTTTAAACAATTATGGAATAAGACTAACTCAATGAATACATAATAATATAACATAATATAAATGCAATGTAAGATGTTATCACTTGGATAGGTTCAAGATGGCAATAGAATGATGTTAATCAAAATTGGATATTTTAGTTTTAAAATACATTTTAGCAAAAATAATAATATCTAGAAATTGGGCTTGGGTCTTTGATGTTCCAAGGTCCATTAACAGCCTATAAGCCCATTAACATACTTAAAAATTTTCCTTTTAACTTCCTTTCTTTCTTTTCACTTTGACTTTCAAATTTGTATTCTCTAACTTCTTTATGTACCTCATTAGTTATCATATGAACTCTATTTAATTCATTAGGGCACAATTAGTCATAACAAAATCATAAACTAAACAAACATTTCAAATGATATCACAATATTCTTAACCGATTTCCTTTCATTTCCATATTATGCTAACATCTAAAGACCTTGTCTTATAGTATCATTAAGGCTAAAATGAGTCATGAAATCTTTGGATATTACAATTATCGTATAGCTTACATATATCCAAAAAATACCTAACATATACTATTTACTGTGTATTATTAAAAATAATTTTTTTTATAAATTAAAATACAACATTAATATTTTCTAAAATAATTTTCAACTTATAAATTTTTTTTTGTCAATATTAAAACTAAATTTATTTTTCACATTTCAATTTTAAATTTTTATTTTGTTAATTTTTTTATTCAATTTACAAAACAAAGTCTCATACAATTTAAAATCATATAAAGATAAAAAAAATATTCAAATCACTAGACAAAATTTTAAATAAAATCTTATAAAAAATTTTATTTCTTTGAACAATAAATAAAATATTTCAACATAAATATTCATTCAATTATTTTGAATATCTAATTTTTTTTATTTATATTTTAAAATGAAATTTTTTGAATTATTTAAGATTCATATAATTTATCTTTTAAATTAACAATATTCATTTGATATAAGTTGTAGATAGATAAGGTTTTAAACTTGATTTCCATTTCCATTTATTAGTGGTTGGTATTAATCAAATTCAATCTTTTGCATTTTCAAAAACCTGGTAGAAAATTTGTTACTATGACAAAAAAAGTTTTAATATTTAGAAAGATTAATAATATGAAGTGACATTAAGCTTATCTATTTGGTGAAAAAAAAAATTCACTGCCATGTGTTCCCTAATATGTGAACCACTACTTTCCAATTTATCTGCAACAAAACTTTCATGGTCAACAAGTCATTCTATGTGATTAAGCCACCATGTACTAACAAGTAGCATAAAAGCTAACTAATATTAGATTTAAAAATTGAAAAGTGGTGCAATGCACATTAAAAAAGACCAAAATGAAGCTAACTAAAAAAAAAAAAGCTAGAAAGTGTAAAAAAGTTAAAAAATTAAAAAAGAAGTGTGTTGGTACTTTTGTAATAAAATTTGACAGTGGATGTATAAGTATAATTTTGGTTCATTTTCTTGGGTATTTCTTTAGAAATTTTATTAGAGTTTTTACAATAATTTATTCAAAAAATTATGCATAATTATTAATTTATTAATATTATTTTGGTGTAAAACTAAGTTTTGATGGTTTTCAAAATTGCACCATTTCAATATAAAACTACTTAGTTTTGATTTTCTCTTTATAAACCCAAAAATAAAACCCTTCTTTCTATTTTCTAATTCTCCAATTTCCCTTCAGGCTTTAGCCGCCCCCTACCTCTCCCTTTTCAGTCTTCACTCATTTCTCCCTTCAGCTATCTGCCACCTTCATTGCTCCTTAAGTCACGCTCTTCGTGCCACTGCAATTGCTCCACACGACACATAGAAAGCAAACCTCAATCCACAAATCCAAAAATTATAGTCACTGGTAGGCCAAGTTTTGGTTTTGATTACTTTATCTTTTGTTTTTGCCTTTTTTTGTGCTCAAAAAAGTTTGTGCCTTTATGCCCTATTCGATGATGCGCTTGTTTGAGCTCATTGTATTCAAATTTGCTTAATTTAATTTTTTTTTTTTGAGGTTTTTGGCTTTCATAGCATTAGATAGATTTATGGATTTATCTCTCCTATTTGGGGTTTAGGATTCATTACCCTTTGCACTCCTGCTTTGTTTTTGGGTTTGCATTTATGGGAGATTCTCTCTCTCCCACTCAATGTTAATTTGGTCCTCAAACTTTTGTTTACCAAGTGTTTGTTCAAATGTTGCCACTATGTTCTTATGGCTTTTGTAAATTGTGTTTCTTTCGTTCCAATACCACTAACTCAACCATAACGATATCTCAGTCCTCAAGATTAAGTACTTGCTCCCTGTATAAACCATCATTTTATATGTATATATCTATACGAGATTTTATTATTTGGTATAATAATATGCATTAAAGATTTAATTGAATGTTACCTTTACAGTTATAAATGTCAAATTGAAATCCCCGTTAGTGAAGTACCTTACACATATGCATTTACCAAATTTTGTGTGTGTGTATGTGCATATATATATATATATATATATATATATATATATATAGTAAATGAAAAGTGAGATAATAGTAACCAATTACTGCCTAATTAGAAATTAAGTATTAATTTACACTTACCCTGTAGTTTCATAGGAGAAGAAGGATTATGTTGAATATGGATAGCCATATAGCAATTTATGCATGTTTGGTAAGCTATATGATTATATCTTTCCTTTGTATATTAAGTTATTATTTTTATGTATATTTTGTTAATTTAAAATTGAATAGAAATATTAAGATATAATATGAAAATGTATATTCAAGAGAAAAAAGTGTAAAATATAAATTTAACCAATTTTTTTTTTTTTGAATCAAACACTTGACCTAGCATGGATTTTGTAAATCTTTAACCATTAAGCTAACCTTAATCCAATCATCATTTTATTTCCTTTAAATTTTACATTAACATATAAACAAGTTACTTAAAACCTTAAAAACACAAAAGTTAATGATAAATATTTTTTATTTTTAATTTTTAAACAGTTAAACAAATAAAACCCTAAAACACTTAATTAAGCTGTCTGGACTTATGATCGCTACTTTTTGCCCTTGCTCTGCTCTTACAATCTCTTTCATTTAGTTCTTCCCCCCTTTACCTATTTGTTAGATCTCACCATTACCAAAACCGATTAGGACTATTAAAACTTGATTCTAAAGTCACAAATTTCTTATTCTTCAGGATTTCAGGTTTGTACCTATTTTTAATATGTCATTTTTTTTTTGTATGAGAAATTATTAAGTTTAGCTGTAAGTAAATGAATTATGAAAAATAGCTTGAAAATTTTAATTCTAGTTGCTGTTTGCTTCATTTCACGTAGGGGTAAGCACTATTTAGTATAAATCGAAAAATCGGACTGAACCGAACCGAAATTAGCAATTCGGTTCAGTTATGAAAAAAATAATTCGGTTTTGATTATAAAATCAGATAATCGAATTAAATTCGGTTTAGTTCGGTTTTAATAGTAAAAATACCGATATTACTGAACTGAACAGAATTAATCATCAGTTGCCGTTTTTTCTTGGGGAGTATGTCGTTTTAATTGTAAAAATACCCTATTCCTAAACTTTTTAACCTAAACCTGTCACTTTGAAGCCGCCTCCACTAACCTCTCTGAGATCTCACATTCTCTAGCCCCCTCTGTCTCTCTCTCTCGCTCTCTCTCTGCTCAGTCGCTAGCTCTCTCGATCTCGCCCTCTCTGTCCCTCTTGCTCAGTCGCTCTCCAATCTTGCCATCTCTGCCTCTCTCGTACTCTCAATCTCGTCCTCTCTGTCTGTCTCTCTCGCTCAGTCGCTCTTTTAATCACGCCATCTCTATATCTCTCGCTCTCTCAATCTCGACTTCCCATTTCAAGATTCCTAAGGTCAATTTATTATAAATTTAGAAATTTTATTTTATTTTCTCTGTTTGAGCAATTTTCTATTTGATCAGTTCATGATTTATTTAGCTTAAAGATTAAAATGCAAATTTGTTTTGCTGGGTTGCTTGTGTTTCTTGAGCTGGGGTGGTATTTCTATTAACATTCTTTGATTTGTTGTTTTGGGTGTTCTGGTTTTTTCTTGTTTTTGTTGTTAAGTTTTGATGACTGCTTGTTTGAAGGTTTGGTTGTGTTCTTTTAGATTCAATAAAATAACTATAAAAAAATGCTAATTTTTCTGGTAATATAAACTGTATTTGAGTGTATAAACTATACACTTTTTTAGTTTTTTCTCCAAATTAATAAGTATTTATCATTAATTAATTTGTTATTGCTAGATTCATTTTGCAACTTGATTTTTATGCTTTAAAATATGGGTAACTTTTCTTTTAAATGTTGATTGATTTTTATAGTCATAAAACATTCATAGATCTACGGACTACACTGCTTGTGTTTATATGGTGTTTATCTTGGAATCCTAATGGAGCTGAGGACAGGAGGAGATTATCTAAATAAGAAGATCTTGAATTGGAGAAGCAGCTTCTAATTCTAAACAAAGGGACTATAATTAAAGTGTTGTTATACTATTATAATATAAATTGTATTTGAGTGTTGGTGGAACAATGGAACTGTAATTAAATTTGAATTTATCTTCTAAACTGTGTGCATTTATCCTTAGATGATTGTTGAGTTGTGAATAAAACTATTTGTGCAAGTTAAATATATATGATGGTGTTACAAGATTTTTCTAATATAAAAACCGAACCGAACCGAACTGAACTGATTCTTTCAGTTCGGTTGAATTTCGATTTTGTATATAGTTCGGTTTCAGTTCGGTTTTATAAAATAAAATTTTCCGTTTTTTTCGGTTTGGTCGGTTCGGTTCGGTTTGGTAACTGAACCGACTGATGCTCATCCCTTTCATGTGTTATGTTTTTGTATGGTTTTCACAGTTTTCTGATTGTTGCTTCAAGAAAAACAAAGTAATTGTGGTGACACTTGTTCTAGTTTAGTTATTTCACGGAACCGTTGTCACATTCAATTGTAATTTGCAATTAGCAGTTTTGGACTGGACAAGGCCATTGGCTGCTATGATGCTGTTGTACCTATTTGAATCTAGCAGCTTGTGAAAGTACGCATGGACATTTTTTTTGTTTTCTTTGTTTTCTCACATTTGATTCTGGTTTTAACTGTCTTCTATATCTGTATTATTGGTTGTTGGATTGTTGTGTTGATTGAAAAATTGAGTATATGAAACTAAGTTTTGAATTGATTTTTCTGATTCTCAATTTGTACAGAGTTGAATTGAATTATACCTACAATATTGAATTCCTGACCTGTGACAAGACAAGACAAGACGGAGATTTTAATAAATGGTATGGTTTTAGATCTTTGAATGGTGTGGTTCTGGATCTTCAAATTTAGAAATCCCCAATTTTTGGGACGGTTCCTTTGATTTACCAATTTCTGGACTGGACTGAACTGAACCATACTCATCTCTGATAGTTTTATTATTTAATGACTATAGTATTGTGATATGGTTTGCACCAAAATTCCCTAATTAGGTAGTTTAAATGAATTTTTGTATTAGGCTACACCAATGATGGTGGGGAATGCAGAGACTGCTGCCTCTCATGCTGTCAAATATGGAGGTCAGGCTTGGCAGGCATTCAAGACAAGATCCCCAAAGGCCGGCAAGGAAGCAGCTGTTGAGATCAGGTATTTGGTGATCACTATGATGTATATATATGACATTGTGCATTGAAATAGTTACTATGAAATTGAAATTATTTTTAATTGTAATTTGAGTGCTTATGACAGATTCTGCTTTATAAAAGTTAAGCAATTGTATATGGTGATTTTAGAATAAGTTGAATGCATTAGTGATGGTAATACTTTCAACCGTTCCAAAGTCAAAAGTCCATAATTTTTTCTGTCAGAAATTATCGAAGATCATTGGAAACTAAATTGACTGCATCTATGTTGGGTTGTTTCAGTTGGCAAATAAGCTGTCACAATGGGGTATATGTAGGATAAAAGAACATTGCAACAACCATCTTGTTCTAGCAAATGTGAAAAGATGCTGTATTCTTTTATCATGTTTTGCTCTTGAGTTCAGTCTTTTGGTTTTGGTGCTCTGTGTGTGTTCCTACCTATTTTTTTAGTGCGTATGTGTGTATGTGTATACATATACATATACATATACATATACATATACATATATACATATACATATGTATATATATGTGTATGTATATGTATATAGATATACACATACATATACATACATAATAGATCAACTTCTTTTTACATATCTTGTCACTTTCTATTAGCAGCTCTCCTTTTACATAAGTTCACACAAACAACTTAGGATAAGTTGTAGACTCCTATAACATACTGCACAAGCTACACCCTACTTAGTCTTATATACATATCTCATACAACTACACTCCTAATCTGTGGCTTCATCCTTGCTCTTTTGCTTATATATATATATATATATATAGTAACATTGCATTGTGTAACATTTCCCCAGAGTAGGAAGGTAAACTGCATTTTAGTGACAGTCAATTTAGTTATTGTTAACATGCTTAGTTCACTAGAAATTGAACTGAGTTTATTTTTCTGTCGTCATATTTGATGTTTTCCAGGGTCCCATGAAGCTCATATACAGTTTAGAAGGTCCTCTTAGAGCTTAGCTTGTCATCATTGCTTGACCATGCTCAAGCTTGATTTGGTCGCCCTTCCCCTTCACTTGCATATCTAAATAAAAAAAATATATATATATAGGCACTAACTTCTACTGTTATTTGAATGATGATAGCTAAAATGGGTGTGCTTAAGTCGTAATCTTTGTTGACATGAAAAGCTTTGTGGACATTCCTTGACTTCGCCCCATCCATTGCAATAGGTCTACCATTTTGATTCATGAGGATGAAAGACAGCCATCAACTTTATCATTGCTTTTAGATTAGCATTGGATAGATCTACCTTGTGCATCATGGTCTGATGTAGGACAGATTTAGATAATTTGTACTATGAAATTTTCAGAAAATAAAGGGTTAAAATTGAAAAATCTAGGGCTGATTTATAGGAACCAGATCTGGACAGGGATTAAGGAAGGGAAAAAGGGAAAAAAAAAACTTCTAAGAGTCACACTTAGAAGGTCTATGAGTCACACCTAGGGTTGAATTGAGTCACACAATTCTTAGCAACAATGCAGGATTTATTTTATTGAATCTGAAAATTGTATAATAATGGTTACAAGCCTAAGTATTTATAGAGTTGAAACTAATTCAAAGCGAATCCTACACTAGTTCTCCAAACTAGAAAAACAAATTAATACTAATTAGGAAATACTAAACCCACTAAAACACCTAAATTAGACTTAAAATAAAATAAAGACTCTAAATAAATTTTAACTATTGTTCCAGCAATGCTGGAAATTACAGAAATACCCTTTGGGCATTAAAATTGTAAATATTAGACCAAAATTCAATATTTCTTGGTCATTTGAATTTTATTTTTCTTGATGTTTTCCTTGTCTGCATTATGGTGTTATTGCATGGATCTCAAACAAGCAACCTTGTCAAAAAAGGGCTTTGGTATTCTTCTCTTGTATTTATTTCAATTGCGACCATAAATGTTTATAGAATTTTGTCTCATTTCATGCTAATCTAAGATAGTGTTTAATAATATTATTCAGAACTTAAAATTAAAAATTTCAGCCTTTTTTAATTTTAAAATGTTTGATAACGTACTGCTAGAAATTCTTAATTAAGATGATATGGTAAATATTTACTTAAAATGATAAGTCAAAATTTTCAACTTAAAATTTGCAGTAGATACAATAAATCATTGAGTTTTTGAACAATATTGCAACTTAGAAGTTTCTTCGCTTATAAATTAAGCTCTTAAATTTTTTAAATTATTTTAGGTTTGTTGTTCATGATACTGAGAGTAACATTGTAGAAATTTTTTTACAACTGAGGGTAACGTTCTAGAAAGTTTTTTAGTCTAATTTAATATACTTTTCAGTGCATGGTAGCAGTATCCCTATTGTAGTCATGAATTTGTCAAAATTAACATTTGAGCAATTCTTCTTGTTAGAGCTTCCCTCGTACTATTAAGCCATCAACCACAAGAATTATATTATCTGATTCTGAAACTTATTCTAAACCAAACAGTTTTCATAGTTGTTATCAGCATTGCTAAGCTTTACCATGCATTGTTTGTTGATTGAAACAAGTATATACTTTTACCAGGGAAAACGAGAAGTCAGTTACCATATGGGCCTAGTTAGTAGTGTTGTCCAAATACCTGCCCTATATCATAAACTCAGTCATCCTATTTTTGTCTCAGTTTTCTCATAAGTGTAGTGAAATCAGACATCTCATTGGTATTCAGTGGAATCCAAAGACAATAGAGGGCTCATAAGTCATGTACCCTTCATTCTTATATATGAGTTGAGTCCAATTTTTTGGATCTTCAAAAGAGATAGGAACCAAATAAAATAGAATCTTTTTTATTACAGTAATGTATATAAGGCACTTTTATAAATTTTAAATATAATTATCAATCTACACATCCTAAAACTCCTAATCCCTAGTAACCAATAGTCAGCAAGCCCATTCCAATTCCCATCAATAAGCATGTTTTGTAATATTTGTTTGGTGTCATACCGAAAATCTCTGGTTTGATGGTACATTTTCCTCCAAAAGCTCTATAAAATATTGTTTCCTCTCAAACTGAATTCCAATGCTAATCAATTAAGGCATTACACCCTTTTTTCCAAACATGAAAGATAAAGCAACTTGTATATTCATCACATCTTTCAATGATGGATCATCAAAAACCTCACATGAAACAAAATAATCAAAAGAAACACAAAGTTCATTTTTATCATTGCTATTAGATTAGCATTCCTAATCTCTAGCATGCGTGCTTGCTGGCCTGCTTGATTAATTGGTGGTGTCTGCAGGTAAATAAGACCTGAACTCAAGTTCCTTTATGACCACGCTCCTAATTTAATGGAGAGTGCTAATTCTATGGTGCTTGCAAATCAAATGCATTGTAATGTAATTTGCTTTATATTGCCAAGTCAATTTTATATGTACATACAAATTTCATGACTATGGAAGATCCAGGAATACTAATATAAGCTACTTATATAGATGTATTTTTCCGTGCACATTATATGCATGCATGTCCAAAATTTTGAAGTTACCCTTTTCGATCCTTGCCAATTTATATGCTTATCTACTCATTATTATTATTATTATTAATTTTTTTATTTTGCAGGAAAAGTACTCCAAAAGTTAAGGAAGCAAATACAGCCCCAAGACAATTGATTTCAAATGTAGGAGGAAAAACTGGTGGTAGGAATTCTGCAGGGCGGACTACAATTTTCCATCGAGGAGGTGGAGCAAAGCGCTTGTATCGAAGAATTGATCTAAAAAGAAGCACATCATCTATGGGTGTTATAGAGAGAATAGAGTATGATCCTAATCGTTCCTCTCGGATTGCTCTAGTACGATGGGTTGAAGGTGCACATCTACGCTTGCAGAATAAATTTAAGGCAGTAAAAGAGTTTGTTCCACCCCAGAAGATCCTTGAACCTACCGCAACCACTTTGCGTGGCCTGTTTCCACTCTCTTCCCTATCTAGGGAAGGGGATCAAAGAAAGGTAGCTTTCTCCCCTCCCGGACTGAGGGCAGTTTATTCGGTGGTTCCTGGGTTGAACAGTCTATCAACTAATAAGGTTGTGGAAAGCAAAAAAACTTGTGCAAGGGATGTCTTCTTGTCTGCCTTTTCCACTCAAAGGGGCAAAACAAAGAAAGCATCCTCTCCTCTCAGTGGTTCTCTTAGTTTTCCAAGGATAGCAGTGGCTGGGGCGAAGCCAACCTTTTTTGCTCCACAAATGAGAGAAAATGGAGGAAAAAATACATTCTCTCTTAGCAAGGTACGAAAGTGGAACAACCAAAGTAGTATCTGGGCACATAAGATGAAACGTAAAGCTGCAGTTTCTTGGCAAAGTCTTGGGTGGTAAGATGCTCTGGGATTTGCTGGTTTTGAAGAAAGTAATGAATCACAAAATGAAACTAATGATGTTAGCTCTGTAGTTAACGTGTCTAAACCATTCACTTGAAGGCATTAGTCATTACTTCAAAAGTAAACAAAAGGTGGTTGCTCTCCATTTTCATGCCAGGCTTTGATCCTTTCTGGAACAGTCTAGGAGTTGATTTTGGGGTAATGTGCTGCAAAAAAGTATCTGAAATACAACAATAATAACACTAAAGCAACTTTGTTTAGTTGATTTTCTAGTACCTGATTAGAAATCTTATGAGTTCATGTTTTATTATTTTGTTCTTTTTTACCTGTAGGGTTTTGAATGTTTAAGCTACATGTAGATTTTTTATGGTGGTGATTTTACTCTTTTGGACCTTCGAAGGCACTTAAAGGCAATGCCCAGTAGAGAAATTCAGTGGGATTCTTTGTGGGAATTTCGATAATCTTTCGTGTGAAAGGAAAGTCGACAATTGGAGCAAAGGGCTTGCAAGCCATGAGGCATGAACAGGATAGGGAGCAAGGCAATGGCACAAGGGAAGAGTGAGTGGTTTCTGAGGATGCTGTATTTCCTAAACAGAAGGCCGGCTGTGGACTAGAGATGTTAAGAGCTTGGACCCAATGGTTGGGGATTGGGCTTGGACAGACACTTCGGCCATCAGTGACCATAATATTCTATTTATAAAAATAATGCATTCTCTCTTAATTATTTAGGATGATTTACTATAATTTCAAGTGAAATCCACTTGATTGTGAATATGAAGGTGTACTATATATATATTTTTTATATGCTTTCATTAAATAATTTTTTCAATGATGCCTATCTAAAGGCTAGGCTGGTTTAAGAATTTATATTACATAAGGTTTCACTCTATCCGATTTAATAAAATGTTAATATTCTTAAGGTGTTATCTTAAACTAGATGATAATAAGATTCAAAACCGGATTAGTTAAAGTTTACGCCGAGACAAGGATAAAATCTTCGTCCGACTTTACTATCAATCTAATACGTCAATTTTTACCTTTGTATCAAGTATCAAAGTCTCTCTTTGATATGGTCATTAACAAACTACTGCAATCTAAAATTTCTCTTTAGTTTTATTTTCTTTGCTCGCTACATACATCTCTCTCCAATTAGGATTTTTCTGAGGAACACCTAGCAGCTTCGACCACTTGAGGGAATCCCTTATGCTTTTTATTTAGGTTATTTCCCTTTATTTTGCAGCCTTTTCTTTGGAATAAAATTAATTTATTAGGCTTAGAATGGCTCTTTTGCCTCTTCCGTTTCATACGAGTTTACTCTCTTCCGATATAACTCTTATGCTTTTTGCGGTGGGTTTACGGCCTTTTGTGATGGTTAATCTTAGGGTGGGTCTGTATGGCTTTCTTTCCTTCTTCAAAGCCAAAGAGTCCTTTTTGGAATTTTGTGGGATGGAGATTAAAGAAGGTATTGAAGTAGGCGGCAGAGCTTTATGGTTTTTGGATGGGTTGGATTGCCTTAGTGCTCAGAGGAGCTGACAGACACAAATCTGGCCAAAGCCAATGGATCCAAGCCTCTTTTTGCCCGTTTTCTTAGTGTTTGTTCATCAGTGGGATATTTTTAAGCTCACTTAGTGTATGATCTACATATTTGTTCAAGTCTCGGGTTTGATCTACTTTCTTCTCCCTCAAACGTGGTTACCGTGATGGAGCGACTATCTACCAAGGTAATAGAAGCCATCTGGAGAGGAGGGGTAGGTGAAGGATATTTTGGAAATTTCTTCCTTATCTATTGGCCTTTGGGCTAGTTAATTTTGGGATTTAAACCTTTTATTTAAACCCTTTTAGTAGATATTTTTATGTGTATTATGAGATGAACTTATACTAATATTGTATTGTGTATTTTGTTGAATATAATGTTCAGTTAATGAATGATTATCTAATTGGGCAAAAAGAAAAAAATTACATTGGAATTAGGAGATTTACAAATGAGAAAAATTTTTCTTTTTATAATCTAACCACAAGAATCATATTGATTAATAAAATGAAAAGTGAACTCACTAATTGATCAATCTTTTGTTTGAAAAAGAAAAAAAAGAGTAATTTGAAACAGTTATATACTCAATATAAAGATTTTTATGATTAGAATATAACAAATTAAAAAAGAGTAATTTGAAACAGTTATATACTCAATACAAAGATTTTTATGATTAGAATATAACAAATTTTACAAAAATTGTGATAACGGGTTATTTGGTTTTATAAGCACACCTACATGGAAAACAATTAAGGTTTTCTAAAATCTTTGAGTTTGTGGTGATTGTCATACAACATGCAAATACTTTTCAGTTGTCGAATGAAGAGAAATTGTGGTAACAGATTCTAATAGATTTCATCATTTTAAGAATGGAAAATACTGTGCATGAGGTATAGCCTAATGGTAAGTATATATTTCCCTATACAATAGATATAGGATCAATTTTCTTCCCAATGCTCAAAAAAAAAAAAAAAAAAGAGACTCAAGGTCAATTTTCTCTCCCAATTGTTAAAAAAAAATAAATAAATAAAAGAGAGAGAGAAAAGAAAAGATGGGAAATACTCTTGTAACTATTATTGGTAATGTTGAAGATTGATGTATCCTTCCTTAAGGAATTATTGTTTATTAGAGACAAATTTGATTCTTGCTGAAATTTTTGTTTCCAGTCTGTTAACTGTTAGGATTTTGTATACTAAATCTTTAGTTATGTTGTTGCCTACTGATTAATAATAAGTAAAAAACAATTCCATCGGCCACTTATATTTCTTCTGATTTTATGATCTCGTTCATTATTTTTGTTTATGTTTTTTTTTTTTTTTTTTTTTGAAATCATTTTTGTTTATGTTTCAATTAACTTGTTTAATGTCCAATGGAGGAAAAAAATAAAATTTATAGTTTTGATTGGTTGTGTTACTGGGCAAAGGTAATTGTTTTTTTTTTTTTTTTACTAAATTAATAATACAATCAAATTGAATATTTTTTTAAGAAAAAATTATTAAAGGTGTAAAAAAAAAAAATAAAAAGTTATTAAAATTTGAATAGCGTATATGAAAATCAATTATGAAATAAAAGTAGTTGTTTCAAACAAAATATGGTTATATAATAATTATTTTAGATAAATACAATTAAATTAATATAAAAAAGAATTAATATGAAATAGACTTAATACCAGAAATTATATTTTATTATAACTGCTATCATTTCAAATGATAAATCAAAATCTTTGTTTTTCACCCATTTAATTTATTTTGAAATTTATTTATATAATCATGTCTCAATTTTTATTTATTACCAGCGGTCTCATTAGAAAAGCTATAATAAATTTTATATGATATGACACTTGATTACCATAAAACACTAACCAATAAACTTTTAATTCGGTCCGGTCCGAAGTTACTTCGAGTGCTGCAAGATCTCTTACAAACAATCAACTACAAGAAGCCTTCTCTTTTACAGTATCGTACCATAATATTAAATAACGATTTTATATATCATATTGATATTAGAATCGGCATAATGAAATCGATCGCTGCTATCGTTAATTTTAAAAAATGATTAGTAAACTGATATAATTTAATAAGAAATAATATATAACATCCAAAATGTAAAATATTAAATTAATTAACACTTAAATAAGTATAATTGTACTTAAAAAATTTTAATTTACATAAATAATAATAATAAATTAAATTCAAATTACATAACTAATAATAATAAATCAATCTTATTTTATTAAGTCATAAAAGAAAAAACCACTTTATTTAAGATAAATAAGGTGATAAAAAAAAATCCTCTCTATTCCAAGTAAATAAAGTAAAATTAAAAAATAAATATACTATAGTATTAATTAATCACTAACAAAAAGAACGTCAGAGAGAATCTGGATTGTCTTATCTACTATTAAATTCATTTAGAATTTATACAAAACCATAATTTAAATTTTTAAAAATAAATATAGAAAGACAAAAATAGTCAAATTTTAAAATTCGATCAATAATTTATAGCCACAAATAAAAAATTTATAAAAAAATGAATTTTGTAAAAATTTATCAATAATATTCTAAATATATTGAATATAAATAATGTAAAAAATAATATCCCAATAATTTATATTAATAAAATAGAACAAATATAAAATAGTGTCTTTTAAACAATATATTTATAATTTACATTAATAAAATAAAAATATAATAATAATATTTTTTTATTGATACGTCACGTCTGTATCGTTAAATAATAATTGCATCAGTGTGTATCGGGTGATTCAGTATTGATTCAGTGCTAATTTTCATTAACAATATTGTAACAGATAAATAACGTATCGGACCCCTCAAAAACCCTTACGAAACGGCCAATACGTATTTAATACTATGGTTGTAGAGCCATTTCTTTCTGATCTTGCACATGTGCAACGTCCTAGAGAGTCAAAATTTGTTGTGTTTAGGGATGACAATTTGCACCCTACTTATGGGTACCATCCAAACCCTACTCAGTCAAAGCGGGTAATACCTGAGTTGACTGAGTAATAGGTATGGATAGATCCATACCTAAAAAAATAGTATTGAGTTTGGGTAGGGTACAGATAGTGTAATATCATATCTATACCCGTACCCATATTCTACCCAAACTATCGAGATTATATATTTTATATAAAACTTTATATATTTTATTATTTTATATAAAATTTTTAGTAGTTTAATATCTAAAATAATTCATATATTTTCTTAAACATAAAAATATGTTCGAATTGACCTAAATGTCCTAAAATAATTTATATTCCAGTCATTAAAACTATGTCATTTTAATAATAATTTTTAGTAATTTAATAATTTCATTTAGATTACCAAAATGTCATTTAGTTTAGTTAAATAATTTACTTTACCTTATCATTTTATTGAGGACAAAAAAGTCATTTTGTATCATTGATATATAATGTCAAACCTAACCCTAAATTTCTCTTATTTTCTTATTTTGTCATTTTGCTCATCCTCTTTCCTTAGTTCTCTCTTTTTTGGATCTCCATTTATTTTCTCCTTAAAATCACTCTCTTCAAACTATCTGCAAATTTTTCATTTTCACTCTCTAGATCTCATTCTCTTTTCTCTTTGGATTTTCTTTTTTTTTCCTCTGAATTTTCTTTTCTTTTTTCTGGATATTCTACTCTCTTTGGTTCTATAATTAAATAAGCTTTCATTAAATTAATATTGTTTTATGATTTTTCTTTTTTGCTTCTCATAATTTTGAGTGGAAAAATAGCAAAATAAAGAGTCATTTTCGTGTATTTGAGATGAATTTACTATTTAGATATTTCATACTTACTATATTTGAAGTTAATATTATTTGTGACAATTATTTCTTTTCTTTATTAATATTAATTCACTCTATTTTATCTTAACTTATTCTTACATAAAATCATTGTTTAGATGCACATCTTAATATCATCTCATTAAATTCAATAACTCATTAGAATACTATACTCTTTAAAATTTTAGTATTTATAACTTTATGTCAAGTAATCAAATCAAATATTCTACATATCAAGTAATCAATTATCATAAATCACCATGTTTTTTTATTATACAAATTCATTTTATTTTTTAAATCAAATATTCTAAATTTATGCATATATTTAAAAATAATTTGATAATTATTCAGATAATGGGTTATCTGTGGGTTACCCGAAACCCTATGGATATAGGGATGAGTTTGAAATTTATTATCCAAATAGATATAAATACGGATATAAATAGACATATACCTATTTAAGTATTGGGTAAGAGTATTATACTACCCTACTTTAACCATCGCTCACTGCTACTATGCCGCCAAGTATACAGCTAAAATCACCTTAGCATCCCCCACAGACTGCACTCTTTCCGTTGAAGTAACTCCACCTCTCCCCTTCGACCCTTGTGGCTACACACTTCCCTATCGCGATCTCATTTGTAAAGCTACTCAAATCCTCCTCCAAGCCTACAGCAATGCCACCAAGCAATCCAGCCCCTCTATGCCTTCCCGACTAGTTGACCCAAATCCATTCCTTTCCCTCTAAGAATACTTCTCCTCCCTTTCCCTCTCCCTCACTCCAACTAAAGCATTTGAGATATTAAAATCCTTGAACTACCCTTCCCTTGCACTAAAATTCTTCCACTTTTGCCCTACCCTTTCCCCTAATTTTTGGCATGATTCCTTCACTTACACTTGCATCATCCTCATCCTCTCCAAATCTTCCCTGCCTGATAAACTCAATCTCATTCATTTAATAATTTTCGACATAGAGAAGAATGGTGTATGTGGCATAATCTCCACTATAAATATATTGGTTGGGTCTTTTGGAGAAAATGAAGACTTGGAGAAATGTGTTGGGCTAATAGAGAAATGGGGCTTGAGAATGAATGGGTATACATACAAATGTTTGGTTCAAGTTTATTTGAGGTCACATAACAGTGAGAAAGGGCTTAGGGTTTATGCAGAGATGAAGAGGAAAGGGTATACACTTGATATTTTTGCTTATAATTGTGAGGCCTCACCTGAACACTGGCCTAGTTCGCTAGAGGGAACTGGGATGCTCATTTAAGTTTAGACTTATGATAGAACCCTCAGATTTGGATTTAGTTGATTTTGAAAATAATTTTAGGAGTCGCCACCTTAATTTTATTTAATTGGGAAAACATTAAGGAAAAAACCCAAATGGACTCCAATCATTAATTTTGCAATTAATTTACCCAATGATAAAATCACTAGCCTCGAACCAGGTTTGAACTTAGGGACTAGGTTTTTAGTTTTAAAAAATCTAAATTTGGCTCTTAAGTTTAAAAAAATTGATTTCATGAATGATAAATATTATATGATAATTAATGCATGAGTATGGTATGAGTGTAAGGAGAAAATAAAATATCCACAAATTTATTAAAAAGGGGAAAGGAGAATGATTGGGATTTGGATTTGAAGTTTGGATTTAGATTCCAAATGTGCTTATGTACCCTATTGAATATGGATCAAAACCCATGTAGCTGTCACATCCCAACCTTAGAGATATGACGGTCCTAGAACATGGGGAGACATAAGGTCACCCATGCCCGTAGAACCCACTTACATATAAACATACCATGCCTAGGATCTTACCAAACCTCTTTCATTATCTCATTTAAAACATTTAGATGAATACCATAATTTGTGGAAGACTTAAAATAAATCATTACATATAAAATCGATAAGGAAAATAGTATATATCCATAGTATAAATCAACATTCCCAGAGCATCTAAAGACAAGACTTCATAAACATAGTATTATTGATAACTTGGACAAGAAATTCCCCAAGCGAAGTAGAATGCTTGAGCCATCACCTTGCCTCCTCACATTTGCTCACCTGGAACCACACAACGAAAAAGGGGTGAGATAGATGATCTCAATGAGTAAACAAAAAGGCACATACATTATCACAATATTCATCTGAAAGGAAACACATAGCTTATACACATAGTTCATGGGTTATAGCTCATGAATCATGTTGCAATTTAGCAAGGGTTCAATTTGGCAAGTTTGCAGAAATCACACTGATAACACATAGTGAGTGAAGGCTATTGCTCTATCACTTGAATACATAGAGGAGAGGTGGCCTTATACCAAATTCCAACTCCTATCACATAGAAAGCATGAAGCTGATCAGGCCCCATGGCTAGAACCACCCCTTCTAGCTGAGGTGGATACACTATCCCTATCTATCGGGTTAAGACCGTGTGCATAGGTTTCGATGATTACCTGCATTGGCACGAGGATTCTGCATAAAGGGTAAAAGGTACCATAGCTAGAGCTATCGGTAAACACAATTAACAATATCACATAAGGCAACAATAACATGTATTTTAATAACAATAGTGGTTTAGCTTTCAAACAATGATACAATGATAGTGTAGTTCCAGAAAGAATATAAGTTAAGGTGTTAATCACAAGAAATTCTCATTGGATAAACAAAATGGTTTTGGACCAAATGTCCTTTGGCAACCCAAACTTGATAAAGAAATCATATAATAATATTTAGAATAGAAAGAACTTGGGTTTCAAAGATTCACAAAAGCTCACATAACAATATATCACATTAGTAACATAACAAAATGTTACTTGCACTTATAACATAAATGAGACATTTGCCCACACTTGAAAAATGAATACGATGTTCACTCACACTTGTAACATGAACATAGTGTTTACTCACCTTGGGGTTCCTTTGCTCCTAGTACACGTAGTCCCTTTTGCACTTCTAAAGCTCCTTAAACTCTAACATAATATTTGATTTAATACTTAGTATTTATTTACTCATGATACTTCTATCCCATAACTACCCATGCATATATAGCATACACATACACTTAGAGTCCACATATGGGTGTACTCATCACTTACACATAGCACGTTGACTTTAAAAGTCTTGCATACTTAGACCTTATAGGCTCACATGAAAACACATTGCAATCATATCAATACCTTTTTAAGGTCATCACAATATCATTACCTCAATATCAATTCACTTATCAATTATCTTAGTTCATTTTACACTTCCATACATGTCAACTTAACAATTACTCCTTCGAACATCATGCTTAACTCTTATGATCCCTTTCACTTCATTAACTCATAATCATATGTTCATCATCAATTCATCATAACATCTAGTTCCATATTTCCCAATCACATTTGCATTCTAATCACAATATATTGTTAAGATACCTTAAGTATACCAAAACGCATTTAAGCTTATCTAGGGTCATACTTTCAACTAACATGCAATTTTATTATTTATTATACATACATACATGTCAACAATCATCAAAACACATCACATAAAATTTATAAACATTTGGACAAAATTGTTCATATAGGCCGAATGCATCATTAAGGTAAAAATCAAATTCTTTTTCTTTTCGTGCTTTCTGTCTATTTCAGAAATATATAAAAAACATGGTTTGAACCAAAATTTTTCATGAAATCATAACAAAAATAATTTTAAAATATAAATTCATAGGAATCGGCCACTATTGGTGTTATTAATATATAAAAATTCAATCTTTTGCATTATAGTGCACAAAACCATAAGTTTTCTTATTTTTGGTATTTTTCGGTCATTTCAGAAATATGCAAACAAGTTGTTTAAACCATTATTTTTCATTCAATCATTGAAAATATCAGTTTAGAACACATTCCTTCATGAATCGGCAGCTATAGGTAGGCTTTACACAAAAAAATTCCAAGTTCAAAAGCTTAGGTGAAAAATCATGAGTTTCTGCGCTTTTCGCGCATTTCATTCATTTCAGCGATAAACAGACACATAATTCAAATCATTATTTTTCATCTAAACAAAAAAAATATCATATTAGAACACCTATTCATACAAATCGGCAGCCATATATTCATGAAAGAATAAAATTTTCCAACTTCCAAGTTCTAACATGAAAACCTTGAATTCCTTTGTTTTTCGAAACTTTTCAGTCATCGCAGAAATATGTAGAAGTATTATTTATCCAATATTTTTTATCAAAACAAATCAAAAATCAGTTTAGAATATCATCATGCACAAATCATGCCCCCCCCCCCCCCCCCCCCCAATGATTTTTATGCAATAAAATTGTGATTTTAAGTTATAGAATTCACCTTTGGAAAAATCTTGCGGAAAGAATCGTGTTTTCGGTAGAATAAATTTTCTCTCCAAAAAATTCACTCAAACAGAATTGAATCTGTAGAAATCAGTAATCAAATAGTTTAAAATAATTTTTCCATAATTTATTTCATAGAAATCAGTTTAGAAATTGAAAAAGAATAAAAACTTACGATTACGGTCACAAAATCGCGAAACGGTAAGGTGTTTTCAATATTTTGGTAGAGAGAAATATTTTGAGAGGATTTTCTGCCAAAATATAGAAAGAATAAGAGAATGGCTACTGGAAGCCCTTGTTTGGCCGAAATTTAGAATAAATACTAGGGTTGGAGTAGAATTTCCACTAATACCCTTAATGAAATAGATTAGGAGGATTTTTGTGTAGTGAGTTTTTGAGTATTTGGGCTTTCCCTTTAAAAATTTTGGTTGAATGGAATTAAAATAAAAAGAATATTTTTCTTATTAATTCTGGAACATTTCCCTCAAAAATATTTATTTAAAAATATTTTTAAAATACCCATAAAATTATTTTATGCTTAAAAATTGTCTTATGCATGAAAATTCATTTTATTTAAAATAAATTCTTTTATGCAAATGCACTTCATGTAAATCATTTATTTCACAATAGCAACACATATTATGCATACTAAAATTAATTTAATATGCCACATACTCATCAATCAATTAGATCACAAATTTTCACACAAGCACACACTTAACCTTATTAGTTCTAAATCAAGCAATTTATTACAAAAAATTCCTAGGGTGGGTGTGGGTTGTTACAGTAGCTCATCCCATGATTAAGTAAAGGGGTTTATGAGTTGATCATATTGATTTTGGTTTGAGCATTTTTGAGAGTGAGGAAAACGGCTGATACCTTTGCTTTTCATGGACGAAGGGTTTTACTGGACTGAAGTTCTGTTTTATCAGGATCGGGTGATTGGATTGATTGGGATATTAATTAATTAATTAAAATGATTAATTAACTAATTAATATGATGAAAATGATGGATGGATTAATTAATTAAAAAGATTAATTAATTACTTTGGATGAAAGGTGGATTGAGAAAGAGGATTAATTTGATTTTGGAAAAAGGAATGATTTTTTTTTAAAAGAGTGATTAGTTAATTAATTAAAAAGATTAATTAATTAATTAATTAATTAATTGAGTGATTAATTAAAAAAAAAGTTTTAGTTAAATAAAAAGATTAATTAACTTGGTTAGGGTGAGGTAATTAATTAATTAAAAAGATTAATTAATTAATTAGAGAGTGATTGGAGGGAGAAGAAGAGAGGAATTTGAGGATAACCATCTACTCAAATTCAAGGGGTGAAGAGAAATAAGAAGTGGAGGGGGGTATTTATAGGAAAAGTGGGTGAGGGTAGTTTAGGTATTGAAAATGTGAAAAGGCGATGAAAGACAGGGCTAGAAAGGACTAAAAATTAGATTGAAATGGGTAAAAAAGTCATTTTTTGCGCAAGTGGGGCCACTGGGGAGTTAGAAGATTGCAGAACCTGGTGCAGCACCACGTCAGGTTCTTACGACATGCCACAAAGAGGGTATGTAGTGCTGCATAGTTCTGACACGGCGCTGCACGCCTGTCGTGCTGCATGCCACGTGGAGCTGGCATGTTTTTCGAGATCTTTTTTTTTAGAGATTGATTGTTGGTTTGGGATATTTGAATATCTGGTAGGAATGTAATTGAAGGCCTAAAAATTTTCTTTTGGGGGCACTGCCCTTGAACCCCCGCTCGTTAACTGAACTACTGTAATGGCTCCGCGTAGCGCATTAAACTCAGCAGGTGCTAAGGTTGTGGTTAGATGATGAGGGTGTAAAATTAAGAATTCACAATAATATGCTCTTGGATGCTTTAGCCAAAGATGAAAAGGTTTGGTTCCTTCCATCCTTAATGATTCTTTTTGAGTTAATGAATGTGGTTTTTTTTTTAAATTTTTTTTTATTTTTTTATTTTGATGTATTAGATGAGTTTGACTATGTTTATGCTTGCTATTCATAAGAATAGTCTCAGGCTTCTTTGATAGTAATGTTTTGATGCACAATTCTGCTTTGTGTCATTTTGATTATCTTCTTCTAATTGGTTTGGAGTAGATAAAGCATTATATTTTTGCAAATTGTCTATTTGAATATTGGTTGCATTCCACTATAGGATAGAACATTTTTAAATCTATTCTTGTTGCTCTCTTTGTCATGTACTTGAGTTGTCTTTAAGTTTGCAGATTGTTTGATTTTGCCATTATGAATGTAGACCCTAATTGTGTTTTTGTCAATATCCTTTGCAATAGATTAACCTTTGTAGTAGATTAAGTTGAAAGCTAGATTTTTGTAGATTTCATGTTTAGAGAGCTCCTTACTAGGATTCTTGGATTAATGTTAGAGAAATAACTGAGATAACTTTTTTTTATCAGTAGCCATTAGTAGAATATTACATAACTTTCTAATATTGGAGTCCTTGCCTCCACCAATGTAGAAACCTAATGCATTTAGCCATTAACTATTGAGGGCCACTCTGCAAGCTAGTTAATTTTTTGAACTTTCAGGATTCTTCATAAAAAAAAAAAAAAGATTCATGTTAGCAAAATGGTTGAATAGAAATATGCTCTGCAAAGTAGAAGTAAATGATGACTACATCCCATGTCAAGAAATTATAGGCAACTTGCTATGTGAAATACTATGTTGAAAGATACATCCACTTAAAGAAACCAAAGGAACTTATTGCACTAGAGATGGTAAGGATCTGTTAAATAATTAATTCTTTAAATATGTGTGAACTTGAGAAATTATTTTAATGGGATAGGGTGGGGAAAGGTCAGACATGCCCATTCAATTTTATTTTATTTTTTATAATATTATAACTTAATATCTATTCTTATGTTATCAATTAAAGAAAGCGCATAAATTTAAATTTTGAAAATTCTTGAAGTAGCACATAAATTTAAATTTTGAAAATTATTGAAGTCTTTTTGGATGGATGAGCATTTCAATTAAATTTACATTTTCAAGTAAAAAATCATCAAAACCAATATAATGCCAAATCCAAATATGCATTTATTTCACATCCATCCAAATGGACCCTTAGTGAACCAGTTTTCAAATATCTATAGAAGTAAAAGAAAAATCATAATATAAACATACATTTCTTGAGGTCAGATAGGTGGTTTGGGTGTGGATTCTTGGTCAAGTTCAAGGCTAGGCTGATTAAACCTGACAGGGCAGGCTAAAATCACCATCTCTATTGCCAAAAGATGATGAAGTTACTAGGAGGTTTGAACTTTGAGTTAGAAGAGCAACTTTACTAAAGATGCTCTGGATGTTTTAGGGTCTTTCTTGGTACATGTTAAACCAAAAAGAATTTTCTTTTTGTTAAGATTCGAGTTCATGGGGCTATATGATGCCATTAGTTGCCTCTCATGCAAGCAAATTATAAAAGTCCCACTAGCAGAAATTTGAAAAAGTCACATTGATATACACATTGTTGCTTGCATGGTTCGACTTGCCACATGATGCAACAATGATCCAATAATAAAGCAAATGAAATTCTAAAATAAATTGTATCTGTGGTTTATGAATGTAGTTTACTCTTATTGATTATTGTTTTACTGTGCATATCATTATCAGGGATCCTGATCATTTGATCTGCAACATTTTGACAGGTTGGCCAAGCTTACAAGATTTTCAAAGACATGAAAAAGAAGCATTGTGAGCTTGATGAGTATACATACACAATTATGATAAGAATGACTAGAAAGATTGGTAAATCTGATGAGTCATTGGCACTATTTGAGGAAATGCTGAACAAGGGCTATTCTCCTAATTTAGTTGCTTATAATACTATGATCCAAGCATTGGCTAGCAGCCGGATGGTTGACAAGACTATTCTTCTTTTCTCAAAAATGATAGAGAAAGATTGCAGGCCCAATGAATTTACATATAGTGTCATACTCAATCTTCTGGTTGCAGAAGGGCAACTTCACAAGATAGATAAGATTTTGGAATTGTCAAGGAAGTACATGAATAGGTCCATATATGCATATCTCATGAATACATTAAGCAAATTGGAGCACTCTGTAACATGTGGTGCTACCATGATATAGGGGATAGGGATGTATGCTTGTCCATGTTAGATAGTTTGTGCAGTGCTGATAAAACTACAGAGGCAATTGAAATACTGAGTAAAATTCATGTGAAAGGAATAAATACTAATACAATCATGTATAATATAGTATTCTCTGCTCTTGGCAGGTTAAAGAAAGTATCCAATCTTCATGATCTTTATGAAAAGATGAAACAAGATGGCCCTTTGCTTGACATATTCACCTATAACATTCTTATCTCAAGCTTTGGTAGGGCTAGGAAAGTTTATGAAGCTATGAAAATTTTTGAAGAACTTGAGGATAGTGATTGTAAACCTAATATTATAGGTCTAGTAAAGACCTAATGATCTGTTTTGATTTGCGAATTCCATTAGCGGAGATTGCTTGTTTTAATATGCCTATGAGATTTACACTTCTATTTTATATCTTTTGATAGAGGCATTTGAAAATATTAAGTGTATATATACCTATCTGAAGTGCAACAATTTTTTTACGACTGATTTAATGTATAGTTATTCAAGGCAATATTAAGATGAGGTTTATTTTCAATTGGCGATAGAAGTTTAACTTGTAATGCTATTGATATGTTGCTTGTAAATATTAATTTATCAAGGCCTTTGAAAAGCATAAGGAGATTGAATTTTCTTATTGTATTTAATGATTTTTTTGCTTGAGGATAAGTAAATACTTAAGTTTAGGGGGATTTGGTAAGTGCAAATTATGCTATTATTAGAGTATTTGTTCTTGATGTATGCATCAAATATGTTATTTATGTTTTATTTTATTTGTTTTTGCTAGCTTTTATTTTTATATTTTTTTTGAGTTTTCCTAGGTTCTTTCGAAGGCTTTTATATAATTTCAAGAGATTTAGAAGTTCAGAGATTAAATGGAATGGAGTTGGATGCAAATCAAAAGCAAAAAAAAGTGTAAAAAGAGGGTTTTAGACTTGCATGGCCATATACATTCTAATGACATTGAAGTTCAAACACCTTTTGGTACTTTGAGTATAACTTGAGTTATTGACATCGGATTGAGGTGATTTAAGATGCATTGGAAAGTTAAGAGAAAGAGAGCTACAACTCTTATGAAGACCACAAAGCCTAAGTCAATCATCCAATATGGAAAAAATGCAAACGAAGTCATGTGGCCATGTGGGAGGCTTGCACATGACCATGCAAACAAAAAAAAAAAAAGTCTATTTCATGAAAACTCATCACGTGGCCATGTGGGAGGTTTATCACACGGCTGTGAGATTTTTCTTCCTTTCGAGTGATACTTCAAATGGAATTAAGGATTCTGATTTTCTTGGATTTCTTTAGATTTCTAACTCCATCTAAGCATAGGATTTGTATCTTAAATCTGCAAAATTCTTTGTACATTAGTTTTTTTTAGTTTTAATTGAAGATGCTTCTAAGGAGGGGATTTAAATTTAGAGATTCATTGTAATACCTAAGGTTTCCCTAACCTATTAGAGTTAGTAATGAAGGCACCATAATGTTTATTTATTGTATTATTCAAGGCCTCCCTAGCACATTAAGAACTATAAGAACATCATAAGAAGCAAACTCTAAATTAATAGTGTGACAATGAGTGAAGAATGTAATTGATTTTGATAAGCACTTTTATGATAAAATGAAAGTCAAACCGAGTTTGACTTAATGTGACTATGTTAATAATTTATTTGAAATGTGAATCTAAAGTGCTAGTGAATGGGAATTAGCATCTCCTAAATCATTAGGAGATAATAACAGTAACATGAAAAGTTGATTTCAATCAAAGATACAATGGTACAAAGAAAGTCAAACTTAGTTTGACGAAGTGAGTCTATATGACTTACATACCTAAACAATGTTAATGAAAGGCTAGAAAATATGTACTATAGAGTGAACAAGATTTATCTAGCTATATCTAGAGTGCATAGTGATATTGGAAGGTAGAATTATGTATATTAAAGTGAAAGAAACGAAATGGAAAATGAAAAAAGTATTGAGCTTGAAATGTGCATATAAGGATTCGTTAATGGTCGCCATTCAAGGCCCAAGGCGGATGAGCATACACTTAACTAGAGTTAAAAATAGCTAACCAAGGTTAAGTTTGATATTGGAAAAACTAGCCATTAATTTTGACTTGGAAGCTACTATTTTTTATTCAGTCAATTCCTTTGTCAACTTGAATTCTCCCTTCATCCACACCTAAGTCTACATTTATTTTTGCTACTTCCAAAACTATATGATGAACATCACAATTGTATAGAAAATCCTAGCCATCCAACTTGATCAAATCATAACCATCCATCAAAATTAAATATTAACCATTGGATTCAACTTGATCAAATCTTTACCATCCAACCCATCATATATATATGCAAATTTTATGTTGTGAACATCATTTTTTCCATCTCTACACCAAAGTTCCACAATAACAAAAGAAGCTCTTTCTCTACACCAATATCAAAAAGAACCTTAGCAAACCAAAGCTAACCAAGGTGAGAAATCTTTTTCATCTTCTCTTTTCTATGTTCTAAGGTTCATTTTAGTATTTTAGTTGCATAAAATCCTTCCTACACCATAAGAAAAATTCGACCCATAACAGTGAATAATCAAGAAAGTGTTCTAAATTCTAATTGGATACATCTTTAGTTATTTTAGATGAAGAAAAATGATATAGAAGTGTTAAAATGAATTTTGAAAACTTGATTCAAGACTTGAAAATCTTAGAGGCATAAACATAGTTAAAAGGGGAACATGATGTTTTAATATTATATTGTGATAATTGAGTAATCATATATGTTTTATGTTATATTAATTTCATATTTTTATAACTAATTTGAAGATTTGATGAGGAACCATAAGTTTCCCAAATTTGATCTAAGTGGGACAAGTTAGGATTCATATGAATAAGAGTGAAGTAACTCAAGATAATTAGTAAAAATTGATTGCCTAGGTGTTAATTTGGTGAATCTATGATTAATTTGAGGTTTGATAGGGAAATTGGTAATTTCCCGCAAATTCTAAGGTTTATGGAATAAATTGGGAATTTTGAAATTTGAACTTGAAGTCATGAAATTGAATGAGGAATCTAGCTTGGGAATGATTAAAAATAAGAATAGATATAAAAATGTATATGACTCTATTGATACATCTCCATTATGAGTTGGAGTAATAAGACAAGTATAAGGTATAATTAGTAACATCATTAGTTACTAATTAATATGTAATTGAAATGCAAATATGTAGAATCTAAAGAAAATGATAAGGATAATGTCTAAGAGTGCAAGGAGCATCACTTGCATCAAAAGTTAAATGTAAATAGGAGCAAAGGAGTCCAATGTGAGTACTTAATAATATGATATGATATATGCCATATTCTTTAAACCATTGTTGATCAAACCATTATTGTTGGAATATCCCAACTTCTTGTTAAACATGAATTGCCTATTGAATGTTGTACTTGGATATGATATTTCTTCATGGCATATGGCCATTATAAGCCTTTCCATATTGAATTCGTAATGTGACCTTTAACAAGAACAATTCTTGTATTAGCATATCCTCTATTGAATTTTATGCCATGAACTTTGTATGAACCATTCTATTGATGCTTATTGATAAGCAGAAATAACCTTTTGATGTAGAGTAATACATCGGACCTCATACATTTGGTATAAGCCTGCGTGTAAGGCAAGAGTACCCAACCTCTATTAGGGGGGAATGCCTAATTGTAAGACTTGATCAGTCTTACGTAATGTGAAGCATGTGAGTGAATAAGGCTTAAGTTGCCACTCTTTAATTTATATGTGTGGGAAGTATTTTGCATCCAAAAAAATATTATTTTTGCTAAAGATGTTGTTTCCATCGTAAATGAGAAATTGAACCATAATAACAATATTGATTGAAATTATTCCATTACCATAAAGAGCCCTTGTACTTGATGCGTATTTTGCAAGTGCATTGATTGCACAAGTAATACAGTAGTGAGTGAGTTATCATTCCATTGGAGATAAGGTTCAAGTACTAGCTCAAACATTGACTATTATCTAGTTGATCAAAAGTTTGAGTAATATTTAAACTAAAGTAACTAAACTAAATTAAAAACTTTAATTAAGATAATGTAAGTGAGTTAAAAGAGGAAAATTGATGGTAGAAGCTACCTAGGTATTTAAATCCTCCTAGACCCCATATGTATTTCATGAATAGAACTCAACTAAATCAAACATCATATTGAATTGGCATTCCACTAAGTTAAATTGAAACCTCTATTGAGCAATTCAATCCCTAATTACTAAGTATTATAAAATGAATCTCTTCTCAATTTATAATTAAATAGAACAACATTGAAATCAAGGAACTATAAACCAAAGAATCTTGTGGGTCTATCTCTAGCACCCCAATCAATTCTCAACCTTTATGGGTGATCAATTCTAACTAAGCTTTCTCAAGACAATAAGCAAGAAAACAAATTCCAATTATCAAGCATGCAATTGACAATTTCAAATAACAAATATAAATCATAAAGATAAATCAATCCCAATGAATGATTTAATTGATTAAAAATCCATTCAATCCATATAAAGTAATCTAGGATTCATCAAGTATCTAAGTATAAAGAATTTAGCTTATAATGAGAAAGTAATAAGAATAAAAGATAAAGGATAGAAAAATCAAACAATCCATAGTGGATGAATAATAATCCAAACTCGAATCTTCAATCTTCGAATTGAATCGTGAAAAACTTTGATCTCGCCTTCAATTGTCGCTGCAAAACTCTCTTCTTGGCCTTAGGAAAACTGCTATCCAAAATAAACTTCCAGATCCCTAAAATTCTATCTAAAATTAGCTTGTATATTCTAGAATTTAGCCTGACATGACTAGTGACACACCCATATCGCTAGGCATGTCAATGTTCTGAACACACAGCTTTCTCCTCTTCAAATACGGGAACGACATGGGCAGTGACATGCCCATGTTGCTAGGCATGTCAATTGAAAATTTGTCTAAAAATGCAAAGTTTCTCAATTTTTATCCACGCTTTCGGCTCAATTGACCAAGGCATTGTAGAACATAAAAGATTCCTGGAAATACTCTAAAAAGCACTTAAAGAAACAAATTAAACTCAATTTAACAATAAAATGCTCTAAAAACAGGGGGTAAAATATAGCCAATTATATACTTATCAATACTCACCATATATATTATATTATTATATACTCACTGAGTTTTGTCTCATTCCCTAGTTATTTAAATTTTTTAGATAAGATTGAAGAGTCAGCAAGGTAAATTCCAAGCCTTACTCATTAGCTTGGAAGTTGTTTTGTTAATTTCAAGAGTTGTAATTCTTAACTATGAAGACCATTGTTTTATAGCTCCATGGTTATCGAAGGTTTAGCACTAATGTAATATGGGATTGATGTGTACTAAGAACCATAATGTAATTATATTTATGTTGGTGTAATTAGTAATGAACATATGTAAATGAGATGAATGTCATAATGATATAATGAATACTTAGCTATATGTAGATGACAAAATATAAGTTAGTAGTTATGCAATTGGGTTTCAATCTTGGGACAAGGTTCAATATGATGAATGGTAAAGAATTATAAGTTATATGGGGTTCTATGGGTTTAGGTGACTTTATGTCTCCCTATGTCCTAGGATCATCACGGCTTAATAAGTGGGTCATGACATTCATCAATGCTTGAAAGCGTTGATTTAATTACTTCTTTCTTAAATATGAGTAACTAAAATTTTTCTCTAGAATTTAGATCTAATCTCTTGATTTGCCTATGACTATTTATGTTTGATTAATTGATTTTGATTATTGGAATTAATCTTTTATCTTAGGGCTTAATGCTTGTGAATAATTGATCATTATTTACATATTTAAAGATATTATATGAAGTAGTGAGAGTGGAAGCATGATGTTAGTTCATTGAGATATTAGATAGAAAGTATATGTTACTTAGAGATAAGAACACTCATTTGTGATTGTTAAAAGGATTTTTACAAACTCAATGGGTTTGTGTTAGTTGCTTATTATCATGAGAGTAGGTATAAAGTTAACATGAATACTTATGATTTATCTTCATAGAGAACTTCATATAATTTAGCAAAATTTGATAATTAATTTCAATAAAATAAAATCAATCTAGACAATATAGAGAAGTTATAGGTAGTCAATTGCTGAAGTTTAAATCCTAAATCTTTATATATATATATATATATATATATTGAATTTATCTTTTATTAAATCTATTTAATTTTACTTATTTTCCTCTTATCTTATTTGATTTTCTAAATAATAAAGAAAATATTAATTTTTGTACTTGTCAACCCTTTCTCATGGGATTAACATTATACTTTACTACAATATTACCTATTCAGGACCTGTGCAATTACAAATTTTTTGCAACACCAATAAGGGCCTAAATACTCTAGACAATAGGTCTCATATCATCAAGACAACCAAACCCAAGCAACCAGTGGAATCATGCCTAAGGCCTTATAAATAGGTCACCTTGCACCTCATATAGTAATCCTCCTTCCAATAGAAACCTCACCTCGCTAACGGATGATCCTACTTAACTTATAAGAGAACTCAACTCTGACAACTACTTATAAGCTCATTTGATATGCAATCCTTGCCACCTTTGAAAAATAGGATTCAATCACATCAACATAAGACTCCACAACTGCCACCTTGTCCAATTATAGAATGATATGACCCTGACTCATTAATCATCAGTAGCTATGCAACTTACTTTCTCTAACCCCCATAGTAGGAAAGCATTATAAATGCCACCTCATCTTTATCTCAAAGGGACCTTTGGTTGCCTTCAGAGGCTAGAAAGGCCTTATCAATGGAGCAATTTCTTAATCTTCTACTAGGAGATTGACTTGTTATCATCCAACTAGTCACTGTTTGGATCTAGTACCATAATTTCTTTCCCCGCTAGAAAAGCTTCATCTAATGACAGCCATCACTAAGTGCTCTTACACAAAACACCCAAAGAAAGCAATGGTATCATCTCTTTAAACCCATTCTCTTCTTCAAGCATTCATATTCATATATGTAATAACACCTAAGGAAAGCTTGCCATACATCTAATGCTTCTTGTTCCATATATTTGCCATGAAGGTGAAAGACCCAACATCAATAATGAAGCTAATCTCCATTCCCTCTTCACATTAAGGTCCAACACCTTTGATCAAGGTCCAACACTTCCATTCCTTAGTCACGCTAAGGTCCAACACCTTCAACTTAGCTTAGTAATGCCTACAAAGATCCATAGCCTCTCATATACAGTCAACTGTGTAGACTTCATTCATCACCTACCAAGCCTAGGTCTAGTGCCTTGGTAGGCTCCCTTGTCCTGGATGATAGGTAACCTCAGGGTTTGGGACATGATAAGAAAACCCTATCATTCTATATACCATATTTTTGTTAGAAATCTTGAAAGCATTTCTAATTTCTATTGATAGATCATTCATGGCTTTACTTGTTCGTTTCTACTTTACATCACTAGGGTGACAAATAATTATGGTTTGTCTACCTTGTGTGACCTAATTCAAGGTGTTGATAATCAAATATGGTATAATTCAATGTATTTTCCACTTTTGCCTTCACTATTGACTTTTGCCTTCATTATTGACTCTTTCTATGTTTTATATTACATGTATCTGTGTAATGATAACATATCTTATATTCATAACCAAATAGAATTTTATATTAATAAATTTTGATATAAAAATAAAATAATAACCATAACTGATCTTTACAACTTCAAAGTTCAAAAAATTGATTTTAATATCTTTAAATGAATGTTTAAATTATCTCAAAAATTATATTCATCATTTTGATCGAAATCTATACTACCTATTTCAAAAAGACATAGTAATATATTTAAAAAATATATCACATTTATCTTCAAACTCAAAATTATTAAAAGTGAGATTTGCATTTGTTAAAATTTGAATACATAAATTTTTATATTACAAATCATGTACTTAATTGTAACACCCAAGACTTTGTTGATATGTATGAACTTGTTCTTGTATGATTGAGCTAAGTTGTATATTTTGTACAATATGTGTATTCTTTTGATAGATTGATTCATATATGATTGCCTTATGATGTTGAACTAAGGGTGTTTACTGGAGGGTTGGTTTCTAGGAAGTTATGCTTGTAAACCAATTTCATATCTATCACTATAGTCTTAATGGAGTGAAGAAGTGTCATGCCCAATACTTAAAGTTGAGTCAAGAAACAAAAGTGAAATTCATGATCATGAAGGATTTTTATGCTTGTCTTTTAATTTGGAGAATTATGATCAAGATACAAAAGCCATTTTCAAATTAGTGAAAGATGTTTCACACTAGTGATGGAAATATTGATTAGAAACATGAATAGTGGCGAGTCATGCTCGTGAATTGTGTTAGGAGCATAATTGGAATGTCAGCTCTATATAAGAAATTAAGACCCATTCTAGACCATTTTCTCAATTTTGTTGAGTTCTAAACCTTAAAACTCTGAGAGAAATTCCACACTTATCATATAAAGTCATTTAAGAGATATATGTGGATTTCTTCTTAAGTCTTAGAAAGATTTGGATTTGGACAAGGAATGGATTTTAGGCAATATTCTTGATACTAGGGTCCTAAAATGTCTATTTTTTTTTTTTTTGAGATAAGGACGGGGGATATGGGTTAAGTTGTGGTTAGGTAGTGGAGTTTGGTAAAGGGAGTTGGATTTTAGGGTTTGGATAAGAGGTAATGTCATCTCGGGCTATAGGTTGAAGGTGGTTGAGGTGCACATTCAAAAGGAGGGCTTGAGGTTATGAGGTTTGGCTGTTTAGTATTTAGGATAAGGCTAGGGTGAGATGTTTTGGGTGAAGGCTAAGGTAAGGTGTTTAGGGTTAAAGGCTAGGGTGAGGTTATATATAAAAGTAAGGTGCTTTTGAGAAGCAGGGGTGTTTAGATGGAGGGGAGAGAGTTTAGGGTTGAAAATGAGGGTGTTTAGATAGAAATGAGAGAGTTTATAAGTTAAAGGTGAGGGTTAGATAAACATGAGAATGTTTGACCTTCTTTGATTCAAGGTTAGACTTAGATTTGAAATGAATGTATGTTTCTTTTTTTTTTCTTTCTTCTTTTTTACAAAATGGATGCATGATGTGCATGGAAAAAATATTTCATAAGGATGCAAAGGTACAAGGTCTTGATTATGGTACATACAACTTAATGTCAAGATCTAGGTTTATTACATGAGAGGATAAAAGTGGCTCGTACAGGGTACTTATCACACTCGAGTAGCTATATACCTAACCACATATGAGTTAAAGAGCCTCGCGTGGGTCCAATAGTACATGCATGCTCGTTACACTTTGAAAGGATTAAAGGATTCATTACAGGGTGGATGATTTTGCTATTGGTGAATAGAACTAAGTAGGTTTATCTATTCGATGCTACTCACTATCCATTGTCTTCCTAGAACTAGGTTTGGAGGCAAAGAGCCTGTGCACATGATGCATGAAAGTCACAACTATGTTAAAAGCCAAAATTTATTTTTAAACCAATTAGTAGTCCTCTTATTTTTTCCTTTTATTAAAAAGAAAGTTGGTCCCCAATGGAGTAGCCAATTGTGAGGTCTCACCCAAGCACCAGTATGATTCACTTAAAGAAATCAAAAATGCTTAATTGAGAAAAGATTCACGATGGAATCCTCACGTTTAGATTGATTGATTTGAAAAATATTTTAGAGTTACCACCTTAATTTTATTCTTTAAATGGGAAAGTTAAGGTAAAAACCTAATTTGACTCTAATTATTATCCAAAGAGAAAAGATTACTAGTCTTGAAACCAAAGATGATTCCAAGACTTGGTTTTTAGTTTATTTTCACGCAAAAAAGTTTGGCATTTAATAAAATTATGACTTAAAAACTAATTTCATGAGTTATGCACATACATATTAATTAATGCATGATTATTCATTCCATTTATATAAGTAAAACATAAAAAGAAAGGAAGTACAAAACTAAATTAAGATTACAACAAAAACCAAAAACCTAATAGTTGATTTTGACATTCTTCCTCAAAGTTGCAAGCTAGAGCAAACCATCCTCTAGCCAAACCCATTGTGGATAGATTCAATGTCCCATGTTTACCAAGCCTAATGACAAACCAAAATAACCAAATTGTTGTCCCTCGAAAATGGGGCATTATAAGGCCTTGCCCAAGCACCAGCCAGATTTGCTAGAGGGAATTAGGATGCTCATTCAGGTTTAGGGTTTGGATTTGTTATTTTTGAAAATAATTTTAGGAGTCACCACCTTAATTTTATTTAGTTGGAAACATATTAGGGAAAAAACCCAAATTGACTCCAATTCATTAATTTTGCAATTAATTTACCCAAAGATAAAAAATCACTAGTCTTTAAACCAAGTTGAGTTTGTGGACTAGGTTTTTGGTTAAATAATCTAAATTTGGCTCTTAATTTTAATTTGACTTAAAAAAATTTGATTTCATAAGTAACATTTTGTGAGGTCTCGCCCAAGCACCAGTCCGATCCACTAAAGGGGATCGAAATGCTCATTTGGGAAAGAACTCATGAGGAAGCCCTCAGGCTTATCTTTGATAGATTTGAAAATTGTTTTTAGGAGTCGCTACCTTAATTTATTTTTATTTGGGAAAATATAAGGAAAAAATCCATTTGACTCCAATTATTACCCAAAGGAAAAAGATCACTAGCCTTAAAACCAAAGAGGATTCAGGGACTAGGTTTTCAGTTTATTTTAACAAAACAAGTTTGGCCAAGTAATATAAAAGTGACTTAAAATATATTTCATGAACAATTAAAATGCATGAACAATTTATAATATGCCTGCTCATTCAATCCATAAAGTTTATACACAATTAGAATTGAAAATAAAAGAGAGTTAATGTTACAATGAAATCCAAACTTAAGGGATACCTCCTCTAGCCCTTATGGGTTCTAGGGAAGTCACACATTCCCCAAATTAAATATAATAACTAAGTAAAGCAAAATAAAAATCTAATAACTAAGTAAAGTAAAGCAAAATAAAAGTAAGTGAAGAAGGTAATAGGGGGGAGAGTTACTTAGTTTTAAATTGGATTCGATGCCTTAACCAAGCATGCCTACGTATCCCTTTGAATAGGAATCATAATCCACGCAGTTCTCCCATCTTGCGAAGGGGTTAGTTTAGCCTAGCCACTTTATCATGTTTTGATTGATTGATTAAAAGAGGGTTAAGTTAATTAATTAATTTAATTGATTATTGAGTTGATTAGCTAGCAACTTAGATGAATCAATTTAATTAATTAACTAAAAGAGATAATGAGATTAATGGAAAAGAAGCTTACCTCATATGGCGGGCGATGGCTAGCTTTAGACGGCTGGCGGCTGTTAGCTTTGGATGGTGGGCGGTAGCTGGCCTTGGATGGCAGGCGGCAGCTAGCTTTGGTGGCAAGCGGCTGCTAGCCTCAGACGGTTGGCAATGGCCAGCCTTAGGCAGCGGACACGAGCCTTGGGCAAGAGACTTGCCTCAAACAGGCGGGCAGCAGAAAGCTTTAAACTAGTCGGGTAGGAATCAAGAAGAAATCCCCCGAACTCGCTTTGTGAAGCAAGGAGCAAATGCAAAGTGTTTTTCTTGAAGGATGCTTTTCAAGCTTCAGAAGTTGGTCTTTTAAAGTGTGGGGAGGCTTTCTACATATAGGAGGAGGTTTGGAGCATAGAAATTGTTCGAATATGATGTGGGATTGTAAAAAATTAGAATTTCACCGGAGTTATTGTAGAGGCCTTTGTAGCACCATAGAGGTCTTTGTGGCAGTGTCGCACAGCCCTTTGCGATTCTGCAGAGGGCTTTGTGGCAGTGCCGATGGCCTCTGCTGCAACAGGCCCCACTTTCGCCCATTTTGCCCGTTTTTGCCCGTTCTTGCTTGTTTCTCGTCTATTTTACATGATTCTAGTTGCGTTATACTCGTTACTCAGTTCTAGATAATTTGAAATAGTTCAAATGTCAAAAATAAATATTTTGGTTTTTCCATTTTGAGAGTTTTTAATTGCTGAAGGTTTATTTATTGAGCCTAAGTGCTTTTAAGGTTCAAACACATATTGGAAGGTACAAAATTAAGGGTTCATAGCCACTCCCTCATCAGAATTATCTTTGTCTAAAAGGTGATTCTAATGACAGTGAATTTGAAGATGAAGAGGATGCCCCCGGTATATTTGGGAGTGATTGGAATGAAGAGGATGCCCCTGGTATATTTGGGAGTGGTTGGAATTGAAGAGGATGCCCCCGGTATATTTGGGAGTGGCTGGAATAAAGAGGATGCTCCCAATATATTTGGAAGTGGTTGGAATGAATAGGATGCCCCCGATGGTTGGAATGATTAGGATGCCCCTACTATATTTAGGAGTGGTTGGAATGAAGATGATGCCTCTAGTATATTTGGGAGTGGCTTCAATGAAGAGGATGTCCTCGGTATATTTGGGAGTGGTTGGAATGAATAGAATGCCCTCGGTATATTTGGGAGTGGTTGGAATGAATAGGATGCCTCTAGTATATTTGGGAGTGGTTGGAATGAAGAGGATGCCCCTGGTATATTTGGGAGTGGTGGGAATTGAAGAGAATGCCCCCGGTATATCTAGGAGTGGTTGGAATGAAGATGATGCCCTCAGTATATTTGAGACTAGTTGAAATGAATTGGATTGCCCCGGTATATTTGGGAGTGGTTGGAATGAAAAGGATGGCCCCGGTATATTTGGGAGTAGTTAGAATGAAGAGGATGCCCCCGGTATATTTGGGAGTGGTTGAAATGAATAAGATGCCCCCAGTATATTTAAGAGTGGTTGGAATAAAGAAGATGCCCTCGGTATATTTGGGAGTGGTTGGAATGAAAAGAATGCCCCCGATATATTTGGGAGTGGTTGGAATGAATAGGTTGCCCCTGATGTATTTAGAAGCTACGAGGAATTCTGATAATTGTGAAATGAAAAGGATGCCCCTGGTATATTTGGAAGCGGCAGGAAATTCTGATGAGTATGAAATGAACAGGATGCCCTTCATATATTTGGAAGCGGAAGGAAGTTCTAATAAGTGTGAAATAAAGAAGACACTCCTAGTATATTTGGGAGCATTAGGAAGAAAATGACAGTTCCTGTATGGTAGGAATGAAAGTGATGATCTTGTCTGGTAGGATCAAGAAAAGATGACCATCCTGTCTAGTAGGAATGGTAGATAACTGTCCTCTCTAGTAGGAACAGTAGTGGTCGTTTATGGTAGGAATGAAAGTGATGATCCTGTCTGGTAGGATCAAGAAGAGATGACCATCCTGTCTGGTAGGAATGGTAAAGATAACTGTCCTATCTGTTAGGAATAGTAGTGGTCCTTTCTAGTAGGAATGAAAGTGATAATCCTGTTTGGTAAGATCAAGAAGAGATGACCATCCTGTCTGGTAGGAATGGTAAAGATAATTGTCCTATCTAGTAGGAACAGTAATGGTCTTTTTTGGTAGGAATGAAAGGTGATGATCCTGTTCAATGCAAAGATGCTAGATGATTATGCAATGATCTAATACCTTCAATATGTGAAGGGTAAGCCTGATATAAAAGTGCTGATCTTTAGGAGAAAGATGCCCTTATTTTAGGAAGGTGAATATTTAGAAGGGATGTGCCCCCACTTTAGAATGATAGAGGAAAATGGTTTGGTCATTTAGTTTTTGGTTGATTGGCTAGCTTAGAGGTGAAGATGGGCATGTCAGGTATGAGATTGCTTGGTTAATGGCTATCAATTTGGCCTAGGAAGAAATAAGATGTGGTCTTGGAAAAGATCAAGCGGCTTAGTCTAGATAAGTCTAACTTTGGTTTAAGGCTGAATTGGAGAGCTGGATAAGGAAGGTCAGGTTTTTGGAGATGATTAGATTGGAAGGTTTAGGGAAGGTCAAATTATGGGGCTTGTCCTTGGAGAAGTTAATGTGGAAGGCTTAGTCAGGTTTGGCATGGTCAGGTTATAACCTTTGGGGAGTTCATTTAGAAGGCTCGGTCAGGTTATGCTTTAGGCTCGATTTGGTCTGGCTTAGAGGATAGGTCAGGCTAGGAAATTAGTTGGGGAAGGCTTGGTCAGATTTGGCTTTGGAAGAGATCAAGGCTTTTTGTGAATGGGCTTCATGGTGAAAGCTAGGCTTAGGCTTCATGGTAAGGCTTTTTGGTTTAGGGCTTCATAGTGAAGGCTTGAAGGCTTGAAGGCTTTTTTTTCATAAGGGTGCTTTGGATGGTCGGCTTTGGCTTAGGTATGGTGGTAAGGGTTTTGGTCACAAGCTCATGGATGAGGGTTTGCCCTTTTGTCATGGTTATATAAGATTTTCAATGCTCATCGGATGGTTGGCAGGCTTTAACTTGGTTGTAATTTGCCAAAGAGGCTTGGTCTTTCACAGATGATGAAATTTTGCCAATGAGACATGGAATGACTTGAGTGGTTTGAGCCCTTCTTAAGCTTTGCAAGACATGATTTGATTTTGATTGTGCTAGTGAAAGCTATCTTTAAGGATGATGAGTCTTGAAAGACTTAGGATCTTTGGTTCTACACATAAACTTGGCCTTTAGAAGATGATGAGACTTTGTCCAGGAAAGGGTGGTATGAGGCTTGAGCTTGAAAAGATGGAATGGTACATTTTGAAGTTAGGGAATGGTTCAAAGGCAGGTTGGAAATTTTGAAAAGGATCAGGGAGGTTGTGTGATTTTGCTATCTGTAGCATGATTCATAAAAAAGAACAAGCCAAACTAACCTTATTTTTTTTAAGATTGAAGAGTCATTTAGAGTGATAGAATGTTGATGACAAACTAGATGAAAGGAAGTGCCTTAAGGAGTGGCTGAAGGACTGATGAAAAGAGACAATTTGGGGATCATGCTCCCAATGAGAGATAGGAACATGACAGACTAGCGATGTGAGAGATTGTGCCTAAGCTCTTTGAGCTAAGCAATGAGATGGATTAACAAAAGATGATAAAAACCTAGAAAGACATGCCCCCACTGTGAGATAAGGGCGTGGAAGACAATATCATTTTAGAGAATGAGCAAGCTAGTGAGGACAAATGACTTTGAAGACATGAGACGAGACAAATTGATTGAAGATGATTTGACAAACTTTGAATGATACGAAAGAAGATGACTAGGATGAGCTTTCTCGCTCTTTTTTTCTTTTTTTTTTTTTTTAACTTTTGCCTAAGCCGCCCTTTTCAAGTTTTCAACTTAGCAAGCTTGGATTAAGAGAAAACATTCCATCGTGATTTGTTGCTTTTCTTCACTTTGAGGGGCTTTAACATTTAAATTTTGCATTTAAAGAACTTGTTGCCCCTTGTTGAGGTGTATCGTTTGATTTTGTACTTCAATTATTTGAGGAGAGGTCTATTCTTTAACCTACTTTAGTTAGGAGCTGGCAAAGCAATTATTGATAGCACCTTAATATATGCTAGCTATGGTGAGTTTAATTGACTGTTCATTTCTCTCTTTTTTTTTTATTTTCATTTTTATCTTTTTTCTTTTTTAAAACTCATCCATGTTTAAAACAAGAAAAGACAAGTGCATAATAAATGTGGATGTTTTATTGCAATGAAAAATTTCATTACAAGATAACAAAAGGAATTGACATGATTGATGAAAAAGGAAAATAAAATGACAAACACATACTCGAATTTAAACTCAAACTTTGGGATTTAGACTCAGACTTGGAGATTTAGACTTAGACTTGGAATTCAATCTCAGATAGGTTAGATTAGTTGAATTCCAACTCTCCCATGTTATACCACTTGGGGCTGAGGTAAGGTGGGGTTAAATTAGGTTCGGATTCTTCATCACTGCTCGGGTTGGTAGTGAGGAATTCAGGTTGAAATGATGCACTTTGGATGCAATCTTCAACCTTTGATGCAGTTGCAATCAAAGCCTTAAAAGTGGGTAGGTATTGGGTTAAAAAATGGGGTCGGTAGGCTGGAAGTAGATTCCTGACAAGGATGTCTACCTGTTCTTGCTCTGTTGGTCTATTTACCATTTGAGCAGCTTTAGCCCTCCACCTTTTAAGGAACATGGAGAAAGACTCCTCTGGAAGATGCTTGATGATTTCCAAATCATGCCTAGTGACATCCACTTCACTATTATAATTATATTATTCAACAAAGGCATAGCAGATATCATCTCATGTCCTTTTCTTGCTCTTGTTTAGTGAAAGGAACCATTTCTTAGTAACATTGGTTAGTGATTGTTAGAACAATTGAGCAAGGAGCTCATCGCTAACTCCTAAAGGTTTCATTGCCCCCACATATATCTTCAAATGGGTCTTGGGCAAGTGGTTCCATCAAATCTCTCTAGTTTAGGCATTTTGAATTTAGGAGGAAGCTTGGCATTAGGGAATAAGGTTAAACCGTCTAAATCAATTAAATCATCATGGTGCTTTAGGGATTTGATGGTTCTTTCCATGGCTTCAAGTTTCTTTATGAGTAATCTAGTGTCTGAATAAGAGAAAACTTCCCCACCTTGGTTTAGATATGGGTTGGTTTGGCTAGGATTGGTCTAATTTAAGATAAGGCTTAGTTTTGAATGGCTAAGGGTAGCCTGGTTAATCATAGCTCGAACTTCCTCAATGATGAATTGCCTTTATTCCTCAAATTGGGCTTGCTAAGCAGCTAGGATAGCTTGAAAATATTCTTCTTGCTTCTTAAGGACTTTGGTCACAAGTATGGTTGAGGAAGCCATATCAAGTGGGTAGGCCATTAGTACCTTCAAACCAAAGCAACAAGGTAAGTGACGGGTATAGAACAAAAGAGGTGATAAAGATATTGGCATGCAGATCCTAAGAGAAAAGGCTTCCTTATTATGTCATAAGCCAACCATTTTTTTTGGGCTTAAGGCATGATGGGGCAGATGTTTTAGGCTTTAGGTAGTAGACAGAACCAAGGGTAGTGTGTTAGGCAAAAGTTATTAGGCTTAAGGGTAACAAACTGGTCTTAAAAGGTGATGGGTCATGGGTGTTAGGCTTAAGGATATTGTGTTGGGTCAAAGGTATTGGGCTTAGGGTAGTGTCTTGATGATTTGGGGTATAGCCTATAGGCATCTGTTAATCTAGGGGTAATGGATTGGTTTTGAAGGTAATGGGCCAAGGATGTTGGGAGTCGGTGTCTTGTGGCTAGGTTGGCAAGGTATGGGTAAGAGGAGGCTAGAGATGTTTTTAGGTTACTATTTAGGGTGGAGGCATTTTGGGTAAGGTTAAGGTAACAATGTTTTAGGTTAGAGGTGTTTGAGGTCAAGTATAGGAGAATGAGGTTTTAGGTTTAGGGCTAGGGTATTAGTGTTTAGGTTAAAGGCTAAGGTAACGAGGTATGATTTTAGGGTTAGGGTATTGGTGTTTAGGTTAAAAGCTAAGGTAAAGGAGTAAGGTTTAGGGTTAGGGTATTAGTGTTTATGTTAAAGGTTAAAGCAAAGGGGTAAGGTTTAGGTTTAGGTTTAGGGTATTGGTGTTTAGGTTAAAGGCTAAGGTAAAGGGGTAAGGTTTAAGGTGATGGCTTAAGGTTTGTAGGGGTAAAGGTGAATAGGATAAAGGTGAGAGTGTTTAAAGTTTAAAAGTGAAGGTGTTGGGATGGAGGTTAGAGTGAGGTGTTTAAAGGGGAGATGTTTGAATGAAGATAAGAATGTTTGACCCTTCTTTGGTTCAAGGTTCGACCTAGACTTAAGATGAATGCATGTTTTATTATACAATATGGATGCATGATATGCATGAGGAAAACATTTCATGAAAATGCAAAGATGCAAGGTTTTAATTATGGTACATACAATCTAAGGTTAGGATCTAAGTTCATTATATGAAAAGGTAAGGGTGGCTAGATTTGGTACCCGTCACACTAGAGCAGTGATATACCTAACGACATGTGAGTCAAGGAGTCTCGTGTGGGTCCAATAGTACGTGCATACTCATTACACCTTTGAAAGGATCAAAGGATTTGTTGTGGGGTGGATGATTTCACTATTGGTGAATAGACTTAAGGAGGGTTATCCACTCGATGCTACTCACTATCCATTGTTTTCCTAAAACTAGGTTAAACGGCAAAGAGCCTATGCAAGTGATGCATGCAAAGTCACAATCATATTAAAAGGCTAAACTCTTTTTAATCCAATTAGTAGTCCACTTATTTTTTCCTTTTATTAAAAGAAAGTTAGTCCCCAGTGGAGTCACCAGCTGTGAGGCCTCGCCCAAGCACCGGTTTGATTCACTAAAGGGGATCGAAATGCTCATTTGGGAAAGAACTCACGAGGAAGCCCTCGGGCTTATCTTTGATAGATTTGAAAATTGTTTTTAGGAGTCGCCACCTTAATTTATTTTTATTTCAGAAAATATAAGGAAAAAATCCATTTGACTCCAACTATTACCCAAAGGAAAAAGATCACTAGCCTCAAAACCAAAGAGGATTCGGGGACTAGGTTTTCAGTTTATTTTAACAAAACAAGTTTGGCCAAGTAATATAAAAGTGACTTAAAATATATTTCATGAACAATTTATAATATGCGTGCTCATTCAATCCATAAAGTTTATACACAATTAGAATTGAAATAAAAGAGAGTTAATGTTACAATGAAATCCAAACTTAAGGGATACCTCCTCTAGCCCTTATGGTTTCTAGGGAAGTTACACATTCCCCAAATTAAATCTAATAACTAAGTAAAGTAAATCAAAATAAAAATCTAATAACTAAGTAAAGTAAAGTAAAATAAAAGTAAGTGAATAAGGTGATAGGGGCGAGAGTTAGTTAGTTTTAAATTGGATTCGATGCCTTAACTAAACATGCCTACGTATCCCTTTGAATAGGAATCAGAATACACATAGTTCTCCAATCTTACGAAGGGGTTAGTTTAGCCTAGCCACTTTATCATGTTTTGATTGATTGATTAAAAGAGGGTTGAGTTAATTAATTAATTTAATTGATTACCGAGTAGATTAGCTAGCAACCTAGATGAATCAGTTTAATTAACTAACTAAAAGAGATAATGAAATTAAGGGAAAAGAAGCTTACCTCAGATGGCAGGCGGCGGCTCACTTTGGGTGGCAGGCGGCAGCTGGCCTTGGATGGCAAGCGGCGACTAGCTTTGGTGGTAAGCAGCGGCTAGCCTCAGACGGTGGGTGGCAGACATGAGCCTTGGGCAAGAGACTTGCCTCGAATAGGCAGGTGGTGAAAAGCCTTAAACTAGTCAGGTAGGAATCAAGGAGAAACCCTCCAATTCACTTTGTGAAGCAAGGAGCAAATGCAAAACATTTTGCTTGAAGTAATACTTTTCAAGCTCCAGAAGTTGATCTTTTGAAGTGTGAGGAGGCCCTCTATATATAGGAGGAGGTTTGGAGCATACAAATTGTTCAAATATGATGTGGGATTGTAAAAAATTAGAATTTTGCTAGAGTTGCCGCAGGCCTCTGCGGCAACGGGCCCCGCTTTAGCCGGTTTTGTCCGTTTTCACTTGTTCTTGCTCGTTTCTCATCCATTTTACATAATTCCAGGCGTTATACTTGTTACTCAGTTTCAGATGATTTGAAATGGTTCAAATGTCAAAAAGAAATATTTTGATTTTTCCATTTTGAGAGTTTTTGACTTTTGAAGGTTTGTTTATCGAGCCTAAGTGCTTTTAAAGTTCAAACACATATTAGAAGGTACAAAATTAAGTTTTCACACATTTATATGATGATAATTGTAAATAAAATGCATGAATATGGCATAATATGAATGCATGGTGAATGGGGATTGATAAAACAATCAAAATAAACATTTACAAATTAAGGAGAGTGTTCTCTCTAATCCTTAAAGATTTAGGAGAACTACATAATCACTTATTAATTCCAATTAAGACAATTATATAATAGGAAGACCACATATTCCCTTACAAATATCATTATGAAAGTAATTGATTACTGATAAGTGCATATTTGATTAGATTTTATCCCTTGTTCTTACTTTGTTTTGCCATTAAATTGAGTTTAATTTGTTTGTTAAGTGGTCTATTAGAGTATTTTGAGTATTTTAACTGATTCGGAGGCCATGGGTCAATTTGTCTAGAAAGTGCAAAGCTAAAGAGCAAATTCGACGAATTTTGGGCAAAAACTTAAAAACATAGCAAGAAACTGTGAACCTTTAATTCTGCACCTCCTAAATTTTCAATCAGGAAAAGAATCATTCAAGACTCCTAAATCATTTTCAAATCATCTGGGACTTAGCACGAAGGCTAATACAAGTGGAATCATGGAAAATGACCAAGAGATGGATGAAAATAGGCAAAATAGGTAAACTACCTCGGATTACTGCATAGCTCTGCAGCCTTTTGCAGTACCACAGGTAAGTGTGTGGCACCACAGAGGCCTATGTGGCAACCTATATGATTTTACCTATTTCTGCAATCCCACATCGAATATTGACAGATTTCATGCTCCAATCCTCCCTCTATATATAGAGGACCTCTTTATACTTTAAGATACAAACTTGGAGGCTTGAAAAGCACTAACTTCAAGTAAATTGCTTTGCATTTGCTCCTTGCTTTGTAAAGTAAGTTAGTGGGTTTCTCCTTGATTCCTACTCAACAAGTTTAAGGCTTTATGCTAGCCTGTTCAAGGCAAGTTCATTGCCCAAGGCTCATGTTAGGGGGTTTTTCCTTGATTCCTACTTGACTAGTTCAAGGCTTTTTGCCCACTTGTTCGAGGCAAGTTCATTGTCCAAGGCTCTTATTCATCATATAAAGAAGGGGGAGCTACATTTCAGTTGCGCAAGGCTCGTGTCCCTTATATGGAGAAGGTGGAACTATGATCCAGTCATTTGCTCCATTTGCACTACATCCCTAAGCCACGAAAGTGCAAGGTAATCTTCTTTTCCTTTCTATTTGATTTAAAAGCTCATTGCCTCTTTTAGTTAGTTAATTAAATTAATTCACTTAGGTTGTTAACTAATCAACTCAGTAGTCAATTAAGTTAATTAATCAAAACATGATAAAGTGGCTAGGCTAAACTAATCCCTTTGTGTGAAAGGAGAACTTCTTGGGCTCTGATTCCCATTCAAAGAGATAAGTAAGCATGCTTAGTTCAAGCATCAAATCCAATTAAAACTAACCAACTCTCCCCTATCACCTTCTTCACTTATATTTGTTTCCTTTATTTTGTTATTTGGTCTAGTTTAGGGAATGTGTGACATCCCTAGAACCTATAGGGGCTAGAGGAGGTATTCCTTAAGTTTGAGATTTCATTGTAATATTAACTCTTTTTTATTTTAAATTCTAATTGTATATAAACTTTATGTATTGAATGATCAAGCATATTATAAATTTTTCATGCATTTTAAACTATTCATAAAATATATTTTAAGTTACTTTTATATTATTTGGCCAAAGCTGTTTTGTTAAACTGAAAACCTAGTTCCCGATTCCTCTTTAGTTTCAAGGCTAGTGATCTTTTTTCTTTGGATAATAATGGGAGTCAAATGGGTTTTTTCCTTATATTTTCCTAAAATAAAATTAAGGTGGCAACTCTAAACAATTTTCAAAGATAAGCTCGAGGGCTTCCCAATGAGTTCTTTCCCCAAATGAGCATTTTGATTCCCTTTAGCGGATCGGACCGGTGCTCCAGTGAGGCCTCACAATTGATGACTCCACTGGGTAAGGAATTTTCTTTTAATAAAAGAAAAAATAAGTGGACTACTAATTGATTTTAAAGAGTTTGGCCTTGTAATATAATTATGACTTTGCATGCATCATTTGCATAGGCTTTTGGCCATTCAACCTAGTTCTAAGAAAATAATAGTTAATGAGTAGTATCAAGTGGGTAAGCCTCCTTGGGTCTATTCACCAATAGTGAAATCATCCACTTCCCAATGAACCCTTTGATCTTTTCAAAGGTGTAACGAGCATGCACGTACCATTGGACCTACGCGAGGCTCCTTGACTCACATGTGATTAGGTATATTGCTACTCTAGTGTGACGGGTATGCAAACCAAGCCACCTTGATCCTTTCATGAAATAAACTTACAACTTGGACCTTAGGTTGTATGTACCATAAAAGAAGCCCTATTGTATATTAATGAAATGACTTTTCATTCATGCATACACTCATCATTCAAGAATCTTAAAATAAGTGGAGGGCTCACCAAGCCCATGACTTATTAAAATACCCATCCCTAAAACACCAATGCTAGCCAAAAGGTCTATCAGCTTGCTATATTACCTTGGTCTTATACTCATTTTGTCTATCTTTTCCTTATCGCAAAGTACCTAAGATGGCTGAGGGAACAAGTGGATTGAAAGAAAGTGATTTGAATGCAACTAATTCGAAAGAAGAAACCCAACTGAATTCATTTTTAACGGGTCTTCTCTTAAGGCAAGAGAGGAATTTTCAAGCTATTTTGGAGGCTCAGCAGGCCCAATTCAAAGAGTAGAGACAATCCATTTTAGAGGAAGTTCAAGTTATGGTGAATTGAGCCAGCCTTAACTCAAATTCTGCATTAATCCAACCATTCCTACCCAAGTTGTTGCAAATGTGTCTTCCTCCCCCAATGTCCCTACTGACTTGATTGACAAAGGAAAAGCTACAATTAATTCCCCTTGCATCCTAAATATCATTTCACCATTTGTCCCAATTCTAGATGTTGCCCAACCATCTATCACTTTCCAACTCGCACAAATCCAAAATGTCACTCATTTTGTCACTCCTTCTCCTTTAAATCCTTTTCAAGGAAAGGAAATTTTTCCCCACATGGACACTAAAGCCTTAATGGAAAGTTTGACACTATAGAAAAAAACCCTAAAAAAAATTAAGAAGCATGATGATGTGATTGATGCCAATTCCTTAGCTCTCTTTCCTAATACTAGAATTCCCCCAAAGTTCAAAATGCCAATGCTTGATAGATTCAAAGGGATGACCTACCTTAAAACTCACTTGAAGATGTATGTGGGGGCAATGGCTCCTTTAGGGATTGATAATAAGCTCCTTACTCATTTGTTTCAACAATCCCTAACTAGAATTGCTATGAAATGGCTTTTGGACCAAGACATAAGTCAAAAGAGGACTTGGGATGATATCTGCAATAAGTTTGTCAAACAATATGAGTATAACATTAAAGTGGATGTCATAAGGAGAGATCTAGAAACTACCAAGCAAAACCTAAAGGAATCTTTCTCCTTGTTCCTTACAAGGTGGAGAGAAAAAGCAACCCAAATGGTAAATTGACCAATTAAGCAAGAGTAAGTTGATATAAATGTGAAAAACCTTTTGTTGCTATGCCAGAATCATCTCCTCACTCAATACCTCCCAAGCTTTAAAGCCCTTATTACTACTACCTTTAAAATAGAGGATTTGATCTAAAGTGGCCACATTAAAGATGAGACCACCAACAATAGATATAAGAAGAACACCCCTTACTAAGCCAATGTCACTACCTCAACTAATAAAAAGGAAATGGAGGTATCTGCCATTTCTTATCATCAACCATTAAGATTGGAAAGAAGGTCCTTTACTAAAAAGGGTTCCCCTAGTTATGGTATACAAGAAAGCCTTAGAAGCCAAGCTGATCAAGCCCCTAGAACCAAGGGCTCCTCCTGATCCACTTCTTACAAACTACAATCCTAATGAGTACTACGAGTATCATCAAAGGGCTAGCCACAAGATAGAGATGTGTCAAACTTTGAAGCATAAGATACAAGATCTTATAGACAGTGGGGACATCACACCTCCTAAGCTTAGACCCAACATTTCCACTAATCCTCTTCCTAACCACCAAATTAACCTCATCATCACCACTGATCTCAAAGTTGATCCTATCTCTTTGATTCAGTTAGCTTCTAAATATTATTGTGTTTTGGACTTAAGAAACCTTATAGAGGAGATTGATGCCATAACTAGAAGTGGTAGAATCTATCAAGCACCTACCCTATATAATGGCCAGCCACCTATCCAACCTATCCTACCCCCTGTTAAAAAAATGAGAAGAAGCATTAAACCCAATGAAGATCCTATCCTTAAGCAGCTAAAAAAGACCCAAGCTAACATATCTATCTGGAGCCTTATTCAATCCTCTTACCCTCATCGCCAAGCTCTTTGCAAGGTGTTGAACCAATGCCAAACTCCCATAGATATCACCCCCTAAAACTTTAGTGGCTTATCTCACTAGTACCACAAAAGCTACCTCCATCTCTTTTAATGACCATGACCTGCCTAAGGGGGCGCTAAACTATAACCATGCCCTATACATAACAGTCCTAACTCAGCGAAGACAGTTCCTATGGTATTAATAAATAATGGGTTTGCTTTGAATGCCTGTCCATTAAAAGTAGCAAGCTGCTTGGGGTTAAAGGCTTCAGATTTCACACCTTTTGACATATGACAACATAAAGAGGGAGGTTTTAGGTGTGGCTACCTTAGATGTCACCATTGGACCTATCATTTATCCTATCCCATTTCAGGTGATTGATGTACTAGCATGCTTTAATCTCCTCCTTGGATGGCCCTGGATACATTAAGCCAAAGCTATCCCCTCTTCCCTTCATCAAAAGTTGAAATTTCCTTATGGATCCTCCATTGTTGTTGTTAAAGGGGATATGCATGGGAAAAGTGAGGTCCCAAGTTTTATGCCAATTCTTGAGATATAGCTTGAGCTGCCTATTTTACCATTGTCAAGTTTTGCATTTGAAGCGATACAATTCATAGAAAAAGAAGGAGGGCTAGGTAAAAGTTAGTAAGGAGCAAGCCAGTTCAAAAAATACACTATGGCTAACCCACCGTTTGGTCTTAGTTACAAACTTACAAAAGAAGATCTGGCCGAGGTAGAGAAAAGGGCCAAAGAAAGAATGGCAGGCCTTAAGAATGGTGAGTCATATAATTGGACCATGCACCCCTATTTCAAAACACTTAATGGGTCATTTATAAGGAAGGGTGAGAATTTTCCATACTGTGGTTTTCTAGAGCCCTGGGTCTATCATATTACTAAGAAGCTAATCTATGTTTTGAACTCTTCTTTGATGTCAAGCTTTCCTTAGGTTTTCATGTTGGAACAAGATTGGGATGATAGTATGGAGGTTGCTATCTTTGAGCAGGTTTGTATGATAAAGAGGTGGCTGACTTAATCAAATTCATCTAAACAACTTGAACCCAACTTGACAACTGGTACTATAAGAAGAAAGGAGAGGGTGGCCAATCAGATTCTAAGCCAGAGTTTGAGTCTAAATCCAACTCAAAGTTTATGTCTGAGCCAGAGTTAGAATCCAAGTCTGAGTCCAAATTAGAATCAGAGTTTGTTGATTCTAATTCCTTGTTGAGTCTTCAGTCGGTCTTTTCAGTCTTTCTTTTAATTTTGATGTAATGATGGATAATGGCACTTTTATTCATAATAAAAAGATCTAGTTTTCTTCTTATAATCCTATGTTTCCCATTTCCTTTCTTGTTCCTTATCTTGAATCCAATTTGAATGAAACATTGAATGAAATAAAAAAAAAATGGCAAGGAATCAATAAGTTTTGGCACAAATGAAAAATGAAAAACCACAATCATTGTATCATCATGTCATTACAAGGATGGCTTGAGTAAAATGATCCAACAATTCTTAGATTGCTTTGGTTGGGAACCCAAAGATATGACTGGTTTGGATCCGTCTATAGCAGTTATAAAATTCCTACCTATAAGCATATAAAGCCCATCAAACAGAAGCTGCGACGACTGAAGCTTGAGTTATCTTTAAAGATCAAAGAGGAAGTCACCAAGTAGTTAAACAATGGGTTCATCGAGCCAATTACTTATCCTTCTTGGTTAGCAAACATAGTTCTAGTACTGAAGAAAGATAGGAAAGTCAAGATGTGTGTGAATTATCAAGATCTAAACAAAGCTTGCCCCAAGGATGGTTTTGCATTACCTTATATTGACTTATTAGTTGACAGGATGGCAAGGTATGAAGTAGTTTCCTTGACTAATTTATATATTGGGTACAACCAAATTCAGGTTTATCCTCTTGACAAAAAGAAGACTACTTGATGAGAATCCATATGCCTTGCAAGAAGCTTACAAATACATACATGATAAAGACTTCAAGAAGATTCTTCAAGATTATCATTTCTATCAAGATAGCTTACAAAGGCATGTAGTACAACCATTGTGCATGATTGATGCATCATTCAAGAAGAAAATAAGATTGTGTAAATTTTTCTATGAACCAGTCAAGGATATTAGGATCATGAGCTTTGCATACAGATCCAATTGTATTCAAGGAAGCTTTAAGAGCTTAATCAATCTAGTCAAGCCCAATGTCAAGATGAAGAGGCCAAATTACATTCCTATTGGCTTGGGCCTAATCTATTCAAGTGTTTACAAGATTGCCATTCATCATTCAAATTGGGTTGAAGCGTCGGGCGAGCTGTACACAATAAGCTAGGCTGAGGCGTTAGGCGAGCTGCACACAATCGGCTAGGCTGCCTATGCTTTTTATTTTCAAGTTTAATTATTTTGCTTTATTCACATATTATTATTAGGCTAATTTTATTAATTAAGCCCATATCTATCCTTTTTCTACTTTAAGTATTTTAATTAGTTATTTGGGCTTTTAATTTGTTTAATTTAAGCTTAAGTCCAAATTTTAGTTAGTAAGAATTTTAGGGTTTGTAACTTAGCTAAGATAATATAGATACTTAGGTAATCTAGGAAATAGGAAACTTTTGATAATTCAAAATTTAGCTTTGTGCTTTGTGAGAAACTTCTCATCTTTGGTTCTTATTTTGAATCAACAATCCGAACTTCCAAAGTTAATCACCTTGTTTTTGTTCACAATATACCAAGGTTCCTTGACATAAGTTCATCATTGAGTTGAGGTTTTTCCTTGCAAACTTGATTTGGCTTTCTGAGGGAGTCATTTCCAAGCAAAGGTATGGGGTCTCAAAGCAAGTCATTTGGGGTTTGTATCAGTTTGGTATCAGAGCTTAAGCTCTAAATCAGGTTATATCGTTCCATTTCGTTTGTGTTTCATTTGTTTTTTCTTATTTTCATTTGAGTTCATTTTTTTTTATTTTTGATTCCTTTGTTTTCATTTTCATTAATTCTGTTTCCTTGTGATTTCAGGTTTGAATTCAAAAATAAAAAAAAAATCCAAATTCGTCGATCCATTCTATTTTGGTTCTCTATCTTATATCCGTTCGTATTTCTGCTCCTTTTATTCTTTGTGTTTTCATTGGTTTCTTGTATTTGATCTTCTATTTGTTTATTTTTTTTTTGAATTGTTGTTGAATTAAAAAAAAAAAAAAAAAAAAAAAAAAAAAGGAGAGAGCATTTGGCTAGAAGAAAAAAAAGGGAAAGAAAAAAGAGGAAAGAATCTTGAAATCAACCAAGGAAAGAAAGAAAAAAAAAAGGAAAGAATTTTGGCCAAATCAAAATATATAGGAATATATAGTGTTTGTTTCCAATTCTAGAGTGAAAGAAAAAAAAAAGAAAGATTATTAGAATTAAATCAAATCGAGGAGAATCAAGGAGTTGACCAAATCATGTCTACCTTCCAAAAATAAGCTAGGATTTACTTCCAATTTCGGTTTGAGTTTCCTTATCCCATTCTGATTTTTTTTATTTTCCTTTCTTTAATTGTTTCCTTTTTGTTTTCATTGATATCTTTGTTTCCTTTTCTGTTTCCAACCCTAATTCCACAGCAGCTATCTATTCCTTCTTGGAAATTTGAAAAAAAAGAAAAAACTAGTATTGAGAGAGCTGCGTTTTTTGACCCTTCTGAGTACATAGTTCCAAGCAAAATGGGCTAACGATCAAAAGACACTAGCTTTGCTCATGATGTCCATTGTTTTTGGCCAAATTCCATCTTTTAGGCCCTGAAATTCGCATTTTTGGTTTCTCAATAAATTTCGTTTCGTTATAATTTTCTATAGAAAACTCCATTTTGAGTGCTGTCAGTTGCATTCTTCTCATCTTGTTATTATTTTTGTTTAATTTTATAATTTTTCCAATTTATTGGCAAAATTCATCTTTGGTGTCTTCATTTCATCATTGTCGAAAACATCTAGGGTTATTGTTTCTAGGTATTCTCATTTCTGTTTTGCCTTAAACTTATGTTAGATTTCACTTTTAAATCTTGGTTAATTGTTGAGCAAAAAAAAAATTAATTTTGTGTAGTTTGGAAATTGACTCTTATAAGATCTATAAGAGAGAATTGAGAGGTAAAAGGCAAGAGTATGAATTTATCTAAAGAAAAGCCTATTGATTTGTGTGATAATAAACACGAGTGAACATAAGTGTCATTTATTTTGAGTGAAAACACATGAGGGAGCGACATAAGGTTTTTGCTTTACTAACATTTTTTTTAGGTTTTCACCATGAGTAATAAAGATAAAGATGATGAGCAAAATTTCTTAGAACAACTTAACAAAAAGATGGACAAAAGGTGGAATGAATTTCAAAGAAGATGTCACTTTATGGATATGGCAATTAAGGTTGAGAAGCAACCTAGGTATAAAGGTAATAATCGAAGTTCGTCTTCATTCAAGCCATGGAAATCAAGTTAGAAGGAAGATGAGGGAATTGATTCCAAGTCCAAATTTGACTCAAGATAGGGACAAGTTGTACCAATGTCAAAGGAGAAACAGAAAGGTAAATATGAAGCTCCAAACCATTCTCGTGATATTAAATGCTTTAAGTGTTTGGGTTTAGGTCATATAGCTTCCCAATTCCCTAATAAGAGGGTGATGATTACATTCAATGGAGAGCTCTTTTTTGAAAGTGACAAGGATGATGACAATGAAAGCGTGCCCTCTTTTGAAGATGTAAGCGATCAAGAAAATAGTGGAGAAGTCATCATAGCTAGGCTAGTTCAAGCTACATATGGAGCTGTGTGGATTTATACTAGTGACTTGACCTAGGAAGCATGATTCTTTAATTGGTGATGAAGAAGAAGCAGTTGTTATTGTTTATGAAAAGGTTTCAATGATCAATATTCATCTAGAAATCCTGAAGGAAGCATAAGATGTGGTTGAGTTGGATGTACAAAAAGATGGTAGGAGCGACACATTTCCTACTTCCAATTGTTCAAGTCAAGATTCGAGGACAAATCCTTTTGAGGAGGAAGGGAATGATGAGAATCCATATGCCTTGCAAGAAGCTTACAAATACATACAAGATAAAGACTTCGAGAAGATTCTTCAAGATTGTCATTTCTATCAAGATAGCTTACAAAGGCATGCAATATAACCATTGTGCATGATTGATGGACCATTCAAGAAGAAAACAAGGTTGTATAAATTTTCCTATGAACTAGTCAAGGATATTTGGATCATGAGCTTTGCATACGGATCCAATTGTATTCAATGAAGCTTCAAGGGCTTAATCAATCTAGTTAAGCCCAATGTCAAGATGAAGAGGCCAGATTACATTCCTATTGGCTTGGGCCTAATCTATTCAAGTGTTTACAAGGCTACCATTCTTCATTCAAATTGGGCTAAAGCATCAAGCAAGCTGCACAGAATGAGCTGGGTTGAGGCGTCAGGCGAGCTAGGCTGAGGTATCGGGTGAGCTAGGTTAAGGCATCAAGCGAGCTGCATATAATGGGATGGGCTGCCTATGCTTTCTATTTTTAAATTGAATTATTTTACTTTATTCTTATATTGTTATTGGGATGATTTTGTTAATTAAGCCCACTCTATCCTTTTTCTGCTTTAAGTATTTTAATTAGTTATTTGGGCTTTTAGTTTGTTTAATTTAAGCTCAAGTCTGAATTTTAGTTAGCAAGAATTCTAGGTTTTGTAACTCAGCTAAGATAATATAAATACTTAACTAATCTAGGAAATAGGAAACTTTTGATAATTCAAAATTTAGCTTTGTGCTTTGTGAGAAACTTCTCATCTTTGGTTCTTACTTTGAATCAACAATCCAAACTTCCAAAGTTAATCACTTTGTTTTTGTTCACAATGTACTAAGGTTTTTGACATAGATTCATCATTGAGTTGAGGTTTTTCCTTATAAAATTGATTTGGCTTTTCGAGAGAGTCACTTCCAAGCATAAAGGTATTGGTTCTCAAAGTAGGTCATTTGGGGTTTGTATCACTGCTTTTGTAACTGAATGGGGTACATACTGCTACTGGATTATGCCTTTTGGGTTGAAAAATGCAGGGGCAACTTATCAAAGAATGGCCACCACAATCTTTCATGAGATGATACATAAGGATGTTGAGGTACATGTCAATGACATGGTAATCAAGTCTGAAATGGCAGAGGATCACTTGCATACTTTGGGGCTATTTTTCTCTAGGCTTCATCAATATAATCTCAAGCTAAATCTTACCAAGTGCATATTTGGGGCATCATCTAGAGTATTTTTGGGGTACATGGTTAGTAAACAAGGAATAGAAGTGGATTCGACAAAGTTGAAAGCTATTTTGAAGATGCCAGCACCTAAGACAGAAAAGGAAATTAGGGGTTTCATTAGACAACTACAATACATTAACTGGTTCATAGCTCAGCTAGCCAATGTTTATGGTCCAATCTTCAAATTGCTAAGAAAAGGGAATCTCCAAGTAATGGAATGATGATTGCCATAAAGCTTTCGAGAAAATCAAAGAGTACTTACTAAATCCTCTTGTATTGCAACCACCAATACTTAGAAAGCCTCTGCTACTTTACCTCTTCATCACAAAAGAAGCCATGGGGGCAATGCTCACCTAAAATGCTACTGAGTCACATAAAGAGAATGCCATTTACTACTTAAGTAAGTGTATGCTCACTCATGAACTCAAGTACAATCAAATCAAGAAGTTATGCCTTGCTTTGATATGGGTATGTCATAAGCTTTAACATTATTTGAGTCCTATACTACCTATGTCCTTGCTGACAAGAGTCCATTGAAGTTTCTTATGGAAAGGCCAGTCTTTGATAGTAAGATGGCAAGATGGATGGCGATTCTCGTAGCTTTTGATTTGAAGTATGTCCAAAGGAAAGCTATAAAAGGGAGTGTGATAGCAGATCAGTTAGCCGCAGCTCCAGTAGACAGTGATTGGTCAGAGCCAGAATTTCCCAATAAAGATATCATGTAAATTGAGCCTGAAGTCTAGAAATTTTTCTTCGATGGTGCAACTAATAGCAAAGGTTATGGTGTTGGAATTGTTATAGTAACCCCCAAGGGAGAAAATTTGCCTATGGCTATCAAGCTAGCTTTTGAGGTGATAAATAATGAGGCAGAATATGAAGCTTGCATAGTTGGTTTGGAGGTCACTTTGAATCTAAGGATTGATTACCTAGAGGTTTATGGAGATTCAAATCTAATTATGTCCTAAGTACTTGGAAAATGGAAGATAAAAGAAAAGCGGTTTGTTCCTTACCATAAGCACTTGGCAATCTCACAAAAAACTTTCACAAATTATCTTTCCATTATTTGCCCCATGCTAAGAACTAATTTGCAAATGCTTTAGCAACACTTGCATCAATGCTAGACATGAGAGATGGGGAAATAATTAGACTCGTGGTGATTGAAGTGAAGCGGGAACAAGGGTACCATACTTTGTGCTTGAATATTCAACTAGCTGATAAGAAACCTTGGTTTTGGGACATCTTCAACTATCTCAAGAATGGAAAGTACCTAAAAGGAGCCTGTAATTTAGAATGAAGAACTTTAAGACAACTAGCTAGCAGTTTCTTGCCAAATAGGGACGTTTTGTATAAAAGGGACTAGGATAACATACACTTGAGATGCATGATCGAAGAAGAAGTACAGCAGATCATGGAATGGGTTTATAAAGGGGAAGAAGGGCTACATATGAATGGGATCGCATTAGCTTAAAAAATTACAAATCTAGGATATTTTTGGCTCACCATGAATGAAGATTGTGCAAAGTTCATATGGAAATGTCACAAATGCTAGATTTATACCAAGCTACAGAAGCAGCCTCCTATACCTTTGCAGCTGATAACTACTACTTGGCCTTTTCCAACATGGGGCATTGATGTCATAGGAAGAATAAATCCCAAATCATCCGTTGGTCATGAATACATCCTCGTAGCGGTTGATTACTTCACAAAGTAGGTTGAAGCAGCACCCTACTAGGTATTAGATTCAAAAGGAATGGCTCATTTCATCCAAACTAACATCCTTTATAGGTTTGGAGTGCCTTTTGAGATTATCATAGACAATGGGTCTCATTTTCAAAAGGAAGTATTTCAGCTCTTAAAAAAGGAAAAGATCTAGCATCATAGATCATCTCCTTATTGACCATAAACTAATGGGGTGGTTGAAGTAACAAATAAGACCATCAAATCGCTCCTACAAAAAATGACTGATAATCACAAGCACTGGCATCAACAGTTACCATTTGCTTTATTGGGATATAGGACTTCCATCCATACACCAATTGGGCAACTCCTTACTCATTAATATATGGAATAGAAGCCATGCTGCTAATTGAGTTGGAAACCAAATCAGCCAAGATCATGAAAGAAAAGCAGTTAAATGAGACATAATAGATTAAAAGTTATCATGATCAGTTGAATGCTATCACATAAAAGAGAATGGATGCATTGTATCAACTACAGGGTTATCAACAAAAATTGTCTTAGCATTTTAAAATGAAAGTGAGAGATAGAGGCCTACAAGAAGGAAACTTGGTCTTCAAGGAAGTTCAAGCCCTAGTGCATAACCTTAGAGGCAAATTCAAACCAACTGGACTAGACCTTACTTAAACGCATCCTGTCAGGTGGAGATGCCATTCTCATGGATTTGGACGAAATTGAATTCTCTAGTCCTTGCAACTTGGATCAATTGAAGCGGTACTTTGTATAATGATGCATTGTAATTAAAACTAAGTGGACTTGATTGTCCAAAATGATAAAAAATATATATATAAGTTATGTAAGAAGATACGTAGGTAGCCCTAATTAAGTGTAGTCCAAATCATTAATAAAATTTCTTTTGTGCCAAATTTTGTTATTTCAATGAAAAAAATTAATTAATTAATAATGTTTTATTCAAAATTGGATTTAAGACAAATCTAAGAGTCTTACTCACTAAGACAAGAAAAAAAAAGTAAAAAAAAAATTTGCCTAAAGTCCTAATAATAGGTTTTCTAATTGTTAGTAGTCCCCCTGTATAAGTGTCATTTTCTATCTCCTTAAGCAAAGTCACCCTCCTTATCTTCTCTGATGGCCAAGATATACAAATCCACTATAAAATATCAGCCTCTGTCTTATCAAAACAATGAGATAGAAGAACAACATGAAAACCATGGGCCCATCTATTAGTAACCGCCCTAGCCACAGTAGGAGTAATTAAAGCAGATTCAAAGATAGCTTAGTCTGGGGGCACCCCTTGAGCATGGCCCATCTGGTGCATCACTCTTGTTCCTTGGTAGAATGTTGCCATGTTTAAACCTAGCAAATAGACCATCCTATAGCTGTAACTCATAGTCATAAACTTTTTGATCTTGTACCAAGGATAAAGCTATAACAACTCCTAATGGTTGAGCTCAAACAGCCACTCAATCCACTCCCTTTTAGAATTAAACTTCTTCATTATTGTGCGAGACTGATACCATGAGGCAGAGTAATCCTTTTTAGTAGGAGGAGAAACCACTATTAGATGATCATTTAGCCATATCTATACAAAAGCATAGCTGACTAAGAAGGGAAAGAGAAAGAGAAAGGAAAAGGAGGAAGAAAAGCATACCTATAAAATAATTGAACTAATAGACCAAGGCTCATCACTCCTATAAACTCGATCCAAACTAAGGATGGTTTTTGCTAAGATGATCCCAACAATAGAGCAACCTTCGGCCATTTAAAAAATTAGTTATGTTACCTTAACATCTCCCCAACCAGTTGGACCTATGAAGAGAAGCCCGGTAGTCAGACAAAAAGCCAAAGCCTTTATCTGGTGTTCTTGTCATTCTTTGTCTTCAAAACCTCAAGGATCATAGAATTTAGTAATTATAGCGGTTAGCCCTACTTAATCATCCATTACCATAGGACTAACAGTTGCAGTGTCCAATCCCAAGAGCCTTAAAAAAGAATTGAAGTACCCTACTCTCAGTGTGGGGGCAGCCAAGTTAACTTTAGGATCAGATCCTAATAGCACACTAAATTCTTTAAAAGTAGGGCACATTTCATCCATGCCAACCCCAAATATGAAAACATGCACCTCAAGAACCTAAATTTTCAGACAAGCTCTTAAAAAGTCCTAATCCAATCTAACCCCTCTCAAGGTTAACATGAAACTAATTCCAAAAGTCCTTAAATTAATGCACTCCACTTGCTCAAGGTTTTTGGTCCATAAATGCATTGATTGACTAAAATAGTGCTCCATGAGGGAAAGAGAAAAGAAAAACTAGAGAAAGATGAGAGAAAAGCAAAAGGGAGAAAGTAACAGAAGTGTTTTGAAGGTTGTGAAAATTTATAAGCCATAAGAAGGTTATATATAGTTGAAAGTAAAGGATTTTTACAAGTCCCTGTGTGTGCCGCAGAACACTCTACTATGCTACAAATGCCTATGCGGCAGTTGCAGAGGGCTGTGGGGCACCGTACAGATTGGCCAATTACTGCACCCCTGTCACAAGCTATTGCAACCTTTCTTTTTATAAATCATGGTGGTATTTGAGAAATTTTGATTAAAAAAAAAAGGAAGCAGAAGAGAGACAGGGGAGCCCTATTATGCATTCATTCATAAAATAAGTGCATACATCAGTCAAATCCTTGCATGATCGAGTCATAACATCCATTCATCATACATACAAAATAGTACCTAAGTCAAGTGTCGCATTGACATGCATACATAGTCATACATAGAGTCAACATAACATCTACATAACAGGAGGTAAGCTAATGTCAGCCTTGCCTATGTCTCCTTCTTTGATTTGCATTATCTCCCTCGTCAGATAATGCTATCTTCAAGTGATGAACCATCTTTTAGTTATGGCAAGCCCAATCCTCAGGGATCTGCATAAGGAAAAGATGAGCAAGAAAATTTATTAAGTGACAAAAGCAAGTATAGAAGGAGGCAGGAGTATATACCTCGCCTATATGATCCAGGAATGGTATAAAATCAACAGGAAGGTCAGCAAAATCTCATATTGAGCCAAGCCATGATCTAGAGAAACATAATTCAGGTCCTCCCTTGCCCACAAGTAGGCTAGAAAAGTTGTATGCTTGCTTAATCCAGCCCTATCAAAATGGGCATCTTCAACAAACCTCGAACCACCACTCCTCCTAGCAGCAGACGTATGAACTGATATAATGGTAAAAGAACTATAACTAGAATGGGCCCATCCTAGAAGAAATGGGACATAAGGTAGCAAATGTTGCATAGAGAAGCTCCTATAGTCACTCTCAAGATCCAAAAAAAGGCTCAATTAGAAGGCCTGCTGCTGATAAATTCAGGTCAGGGATGCACATCCATTATTGCATCTTAGTAATGGGGTCAACTGAAACAATCCTCTCCCTTATAATCTGGCCACGAACTCTCTCGCCGAGGTAAAACATGGAATTATTGCGAAAATGTAGAAGGAGACGATGAGAAGACAAAGCCACACTAAACTCATGGTATAGAGTGATGAGTCAAAGTTTGTCGGCAAAAGGTAACCGCCGACCCTTTAAGAAGAGGGAGAAAGATAGAATATCAGAGGCTATGACAAGGTCAGTATGTCAAGCATATATGCATACCTGTGATGGTACTAAACAGGGAGAAGAAATCTCGAATTTGGCAAAATTCGTATCTCTCCTAATGATGTCGATTCTATGTTCGCCAAAGATAGCCACTTGGGATATGATTTACTATACGATCCCTCAAAGTAGGAGCAAAAAAAGGAAAATGCTCATAGGCCCAATACTACATAAAGGAAAATAATAAGAAGACACAAGAATGGTAGGTACAAGACAAAAATAAAAGGAGAAGAGCATACCTCCCAAATGATGTGGGTCCCACCTACAGCAGCAAATACACCTCAAGATAGGTTAGACATCTCTCGGTACATCACTTACAAAGCTGCACCTCCCCAGTCAAAGTCCGTGATAATGGATAAATCCTCTAGTGAGTGCAGAATATTTAGATCCTCTGTGTGTGGCAGAATGAGTAGCCTAATAACATCAAAATTAGCAAACAAGCAACCTGCTCATTTGAAAAGACTCCCACATTATAAGTACAAATGTCAATCTACCTTTGGAGCCAAGAAAGGGGGAGATGTGGATCTCCTCGTGGAGGGTCAATGCCTAATAAGTCAACCATAGTAACTGATGAGATAGATGTCCAAGAAGGATGAAGCTCTAAGGCTCGAGGTCGAAATGGTAGATCGACTAACATCATCAAGTCCAAAAGGGTCACAGTCATCTCCCCGTATAGAAAGTGAAAAGTGTCTATGGTGTCCCACCACCTCTCTGCCAATGCTCACAGCAAAAGAATATTTCCCTCTTAGGTATATTCTAAGGATAGAAATCCCAATAAGCCAGATGGCTCAATCAACTCTTAGACCTGGGGATGAGTCTTCAAGTAAATGGAGACGGCAGACAGGTTTGATCTACCACCTCTCAGTCCAATAGTCATAGTCTTTGTAAAAAAAATTGAAATTAAAAAAAAAGATCATTAACTTTTTATTTTACATGCACATATTTTTCTATGAACTAACATTGAAATAGGAAAGGAAGGGCAAAATGATAAATACCTCTATGATGCTGATACTAGACACATAGTGCTCTGGCTTCTGTGGTAGGTCTCCTGAGTTGGGATCATGCCTTGGGACTTGGTAGCTCCTAGTATGGTGACTACAACAGGGGAAGCCATTTTAGAGAGAAGTCAGAGAGAATGATTTCTAAAGAGAGAAAGAAAATTTAACAAATCAGAGAAGTTGCAAAAAGTGGAAGGGGACACGCCTTTATATAGTATCACTTGTATAGTATCTTTTCACGTGGGAATGCAGTAGTGAATTGATTTCAAGTCAAAATTTAGAACCACAAGTTTCTGTATATTTGTCATAGTCTCCTCTAAACATCTGACTATTGTTATTCAAGATTCAGCATACAAAAGATTTCTATAATTACAGATAGATATTTTTCTCCTACTAGATAAGACTGATAATTTTGCTAGTCCTACTAGACAGGATGATCATGCCTACTAGACAAGATCAATGCTTTGCTATTCCTACTAGACAGGAATATTACTGTTAGATCCTGCTATATAAGATCATCATTATCATTCCTACCAAACAGGACCAATACTTTATTATTCCTACTAGACAAGAATACTATTTCTAGATCCTACCAAATAGAAAAACTGCTTTTGAGATCCTACCAAACAGAAAAATTGCTTTTAAGATCCTACCAAATAGGATCATCATCATCATCATCATTGCCTACCAAATGGATTATCTTCATCAGACAAGAACACAGCTTTAAGTTTCTATCAAACAGAAACTCTTTTTTCTTCTTTAGTTCTCCCAAATATACTAGGGGCATTTTTCTTATTCTATGGTTCACACTCATCAGAATTTCCTACCAAATAAAGCAATCCTAATGAGAGAGGCAGCTATGAACCTTTAATTTTGCACCTTCTAGAATTCTAAATTTTTAGTCAAGAAAAGAATCAATCGGGACTCCTAAATCATTTGGGACTTAGTATAAAGGTCAACACAAGTGGAATCATGGAAAATGGATGAGAAATGGACAAGAACAGGCTGAATAGGTGAACTAGCTTGAATGCAGCACCGCAGGGACGTGTGCAATAATGCTACATAGGCTTGTGCGGCAAACTCATACAATTTTACCTATTTTTGATATCACACATCAAATATTGATAGATTCTATGCTCCAACCCTCCCTTTATATATATAGGACCTCTCTACACTTTAAGACACAAACTTGGAGGCTTGAAAAGCACTAACTTTAAGTAAATTGCTTTGCATTTGCTCCTTGCTTCACAAACCAAGTTGAGGGGTTTCTCTTTGATTCCTACTAAACTAGTTTAAGGCTTTTGTTTGAGGCAAGTTCATTATCCAAGGCTCGTGTTAGGGGGTTTCCTCTTAATTCTTACCCGACTAGTTCAAGGCTTTCTACCTGCCTGCTCGAGGCAAGTTCATTACCCAAGGCTCGTGTCCATCGTATGGAGAAGGGGGAACTATGTTTCATCACCCAAGGCTCATGTCCCTTTTGTAGAGAAGGTGGAACTACAATATGGTCATCCACTCCATCCACCCTACGTCCCTAAGCCGTGAAAGTGCAAGGTAATCTTCTTTTCCTTTCTATTTGATTTAAAAGCTCATTACCTCTTTGAGTTAGTTAATTAAATTGATTCACTTAGATTGTTAGCTAATCAACTTGGTAGTCAATTAAGTTAATTAATCAAAACATGATAAAGTGGCTAGGGTAAACTAATCCCTTCGTGAGAAGGGAGAACTGTGTAGGTTTTGATTCCCATTTAAAGGGATACGTAGGCATACTTGGTTCAAACATCAAATCTAATTAAAACTAAATATAGGCATACTTGGTTCAAGTATCAAATCTAATTAAAACTAACTCTCCCCCTATCACCTTTTTCACTCATATTTGTTTCCTTTATTTTGTTATTAGGTTTAGTTTGGAAAATGTATGACATCCTTAGAACCTATAAGGGCTAGAGGAGGTATCCCCTAAGTTTAAGATTTCATTGTAATATGAACTCTCTTTTATTTTGAATTCTAATTGTATATAAACTTTATAGATTGAATGATCATGAATATTATAAATTGTTCATGCATTTTAAACTGTTCATGAAATATATTTTAAGTTACTTTTATATTATTTGGCCAAACATGTTTTGTTAAATTGAAAACCTAGTTCCCAAATCCTCTTTGGTTTCAAGGCTAGTGATCTTTTTCCTTTGGGTAACAATGGGAGTCAAATGGGTTTTTTCCTTATATTTTTCTAAAATAAAACTACGGTGGTGACTCTAAATTAATTTTCAAAGATAAGCCCGAGGGCTTCCCCATGAGTTCTTTCCCCAAATGAGCATTTTGATTCCCTTTAGCAGATCAAACCAATGCTTGGGTGAGGCCTCACAAAAACACACCTAGGAGTATATGCGTGTACTAAAGCATGTTGATCAATCTTGCCCATGTACCTTGGTGTGTTGCAGTCCAAGTTGAAAACCTAAATTTTGTATGAAGACAAACACCTTGTTGGGCGTGAAATTACAAAAGACGATTCAATGAGAATATTAAGGGGGAGTCTAATCTTTTCAGAGAGTTTTACTTTGGGAGAACTTTTTGAGAATAAAGGAAGAGATTACGGTTGAAATCAAGAGGGAAGAAGAAGATTTGAGTGGATTTGAAGTGGATGATTCAAAATCAAAGAGAAGATTTCTAAGAAATTTTCTATGGATTGTTTGATTTATCATTCTCTTCTTTCTTGTTCATTATTCTTCCAATTTACCATGAACTAAATTCTTTTTATCTAGATGGGATGAACCCTAGTTTTGATTGTATGGATTGAATGATTGGATTTTAATCAAATCATCCCTACATTGAGTTATATTCATGATTTATATTAGTAAAGTCTGATTAAAATTGCTAGCTTGTTGATTTGATATCTAATTTCTTATTAAGTAGTAGAAATACCCTTGATTTGATTTGATCACTCATGCATATTGGGGATTGCTTGGAATACTAGAGATAGGTTTGCAAAATCCTTTGGCTTTTAATTCCTTGATCTTAATGCTTTGCCTAATCCATTGAATAAAAAGAGATTTTGATTTGATTGGTTACATAATTCATGAAATACATAAGAAGCTAGGGGGAGTTTCTATCTAGATAATCAATGCATTAATTCTTTTCCAATTGATTTTGTTAATTTATTAAATTTAGTTAATATAGTTTAATTTTCAATTTAGTTTAATTTTAGTTTTCCTTGGAATTTGATTTACTAGACAATAGTTAACGTTTGAGCTAATATTCATATAGTTTTCCTGTGGGATCAACCTCTTTTATGCTATACTACCTGAACGATAGGTACACTTGCTTGTAACTAGGTTACAATAGACTTAGAGTTTATTTAACCTAGTGGAAGTATAAAGCCAACATCAATTACATTTGGAAAAATAAAAAATAAATTTAATTTCAAAAAATGGATTTGAAGTTTGGATTTAAATTCCAAATATGCCTATGTATCCTATTGAATGAAGATCAAAACCAATGTAGCTCATTCCATGATTATGGAGAGATTTATAGATTGATTAAATTGATTTTTGGTTTGAGGAATATGTTGATGAAAAATACCTTGGATTTTGGTGGACGGGTTGGAAAAAGTGTTTTGCTAAATTGAAGTTTTGTTTTATTGGACTGGATGATTGGATTGATTAAAGATTTAGAAAATGATTGGTGAATCAATTAATTAATTAAAATGATTAATTACGTAATTAAAATAGTGGATAAAAAAAGATTTTGATTTAATTTAATTTAAAAAAGGAAGTAATTAATTAATTAAAAAGATTAATTAATTAATTAACTTTTGAGTGATTAAAAAGATTTTAGCAAACTAAAATGATTAATTAACTTGGTTTGGATGAAAAATTAATTAATTAAAATAATTAATTATTAATTAAAGAGTGGATGGAGGGAGAAGAAGAAGAAAAATTGATAGATGGCAATCAATATCAATTTTTAGAGTGAGGAGTAATGAGAAATGGGAGGCCTATTTATAGGCAAATAGGGTTGAGTATAGTTTAGGAAGTGAAAATTTGAAAAGATAATAAGGATTAGGGCTAGAAAGGGCTGAAATTGGGTTGGAGTGGGATAAAAGGGTCATTTTATGCACAAAGAGGGGGTCTATCTGCATTAAAGGGGTGCAACACCACACAGAATAGTGCGGCATGCCATAGATGCTACCTATGGCAGCCATGTGGTGCGAGCTTGGCTCATTTTTTGAAATTTTTTTAGTCAATTTTTTGAAGGTTTTGGGCTAGTTTTTGGGAGTTTTAGATTTAGAAAATTCACCGATTAGCTTCAGTAGACTCAAAATCAATTTTACAATAGATGAGTAGTTAGTCTGAGAGAAAATTCAGTCAGTTTTGAAAAAATATTGTCTAGTATAGAAGGTCCAGTCAGGATAAGAAAAGCGTCAAATGGTGCCAAGAATATTTTGGTTAGTACTAAAGAGTTTAGAATTAATCTTAGAAGTGCTAAAATGAGGATTCACAGGCATCTTCATAAAATCACCTTTTTAGATAACCATCATTGGTTCAAGTTACCTAGTTTGTATAAACACCATTCTGCTTAGGTTATGGATTACCCATCACGGTCATCATTCAAAAATATCATAGATTTGTCAGAACTTCCTAGGATAGCCTTAGGAATCCACCAAAGAATAATTTTGTAACCTATAGGCCATTTTATTCTAAGGTCACATCTAGGAGTCAGAATTGCATGCAAATTACATTCATGACGTACATAGAGCAAACCCATAAATTCACGCTCTTGCATCCCTATATTGCATACATCATTGCAAATCAACCTTAGTGCACAAAGCATCCATAATATAGGAATTAAACAAAAAGTTTATGAATCTCAAAACATGCATCATCTATGTGTGAGGCCTCGCCCGGGCACCGGTCCGATCCGCCGAGGGATAAAAATGCTCTTCAGGAGAAACTCCACGATTGGAACTCGCTATGAGTTTGAAAAGTTGATTTTTGTAATGTGATAGTTGTAAGGTGAGTCGCCACTTTAATTTACTTATTTTAATTGGGAAAATTAAAGAAAACCCCAATTGATTGACTCCAAAAAATGATTTGATTTACCCCAATGGAAAATTGCACCGATCCGCGAGTGACCAAGGAGGGTTCGGGGATCAGGTTTTGGTAATTACACGGTTAAAAAAAATATGTTTTCTTCAGTTTGGCTAAAAATGTAAAATAACTCTTGAAAAGGAATTTTTATGTATGCATGAACAGGAATATGATGATGAATGAACAGATATATGATGTGATGGAATGACAATAATAAATAAATAGGCAAGATAAATCCTACTTAATTATTACAATATCAAAACAAATGGAATAAAGGGGATCTTTCCTCTAGCCCTTATGGGTACTAGGAAAAGCACACATTCCCTAAAATAAACTAAAAATAAAATCACAAACAAAAGATTAATATGAATAAATCAAAACAAAAAGGACTAAATATTAATAAAAAGATTTTGAAGTTGATGCCCTTCAGAATGGCAGCCTACGTATCCTATTGAATAGGAATCAAACCCCATGCAGTTCTCCCTTCCTACGAAGGAGGGATTTTAAAAATGTGTTGGTTTGCTTATTAACTTAATTCTGATTCTTAAATTAATAAGTTTTAGATCTTTTCAGTTTTAGACCTAAAGATAATTCTAGATCTGAATTTAGAATTTTAAAATAAGAAAGGGATTATACCTTTGCTTTCCTTAGCTTTCGGACGAATGGAATTAGTTTTGCTCCAGATCTCAACTCCACCTTGAATTCAAAGGAAACTTGGAATCTAGATCTAGAAGCAGCAAATATGTGAGTATAAGAACGAAAATATGCTTTGAAATATGCCTGAATTGCTTTGAAATGCTCTAGAATGCTTTAGAACTCATTGGAAATCATTGGAAGTCATGCCAAATGAGGCTGGAGGAGGCTCCTATTTATAGAGCTGACAGAGGAGAAGCCAGCGGTACGAACGGCGGCATCGACGCAGTGCCGACGGCAGGGGCGGCACGGCCGACGCTTCGGCCGTCCAGGCGACACGCCAGACGTGCAGCCATACCGGCGGCATGATTTTGATGCCGCGCCGGTGGCACGGCCTTTTTTCGGTGGCACGCAATGCGTGCCGCCTCCTGGGTGGCATGGGATGCGTGCCTCCCAGCGCCATTCGCGTGGCTCAATCCGTTTCTATCCGTTTCAGGCCCGTTTCAACTCCGATTCGAGCTCTGCTTAATTATGTGGGTTCATGACTGAAAAGCAGTCGACTAGAGGAGAAAAGATTCAGGAAATTTATTTTTCTATGGGGCACTACCCCCTTGACCCCTGCCCGCTAACCGGCTAGCGGGACCGCCGTATGCATAACGCCCTATTCTCAGTAGGTGTCAAGCTGCAATCGGATCAGGAGGTGCAAATTTGAAGGTTCACACTATGCACCAACAACTGTGCATATACAATCATCTGTAATCATGCATCATCATGCATAAACCAAGCTAATGGCATCTCTTTCTCGAAGTAGATTGATATCTTTTTGAAACTAACTAGTACCTTCTCAAAGATAACTGACGCCTTCACAAACTTGATCAAAATCCTTTTAAATCTGATACCATTAAAAACTGAACCATACCTCCCTGAAGCTAAATGATACCTTTCCAGATATAACTGATACCTCTCATAATGATTACCTTAATGCCATGATGGTTTATGTCAACCTTTCAATGGTCTAAATACTCAATTCATCATAGCATTCTCATTTTCAGATAATCCTAATATAGCCTCTAAAACTCATGTCTTTTCATAATAGAAGACCTTTTCAAAAGCCCTTTGTGTAGTATCCTTAAAAGAATGCACTTGGGAAAGTGAAAAAGTATGCAAGCCAAATATCCTCAATTGTTTCTTTCTTAAGTGAGTTATTTAGAATTCAAGGATGAACTCTTTGTAAGGATGAGAGAATGAAACACCCAAGACTTTGTTGATATGTATAAGCTTATTCTTGTAGGATTGTGCTAAGTTATACATTATATATAATATGCGATTGTTTTGATAGTCATATATGATTGCCTTATGATGTTGAACTTTAGGTGTTTAGCTTGCATTTTGCTTAGTGGACTGGTTTCAAAAAAGTCACATTCGCAAACCAATTTCATGCCCGTTGCTATAAAAGCCATTTTCATGTCCGTGAAAAATATTTCATGCCAATAATAGAAATAATAAATAAAAGCATGAATAGTGGTGAGTCATACTTGTGGTTAAATTTTTGTTCCTCTTATGTCTCTACGTTTAATTTATATTCATAATTAACTAATTTATACTAAGAATCAACATTAAAATACTTCTAAATTTTGCTAGGTAAGCCTACTGACTTAGCAGTCTTGTTTCTACCATAATCTAGGCTACACTACCTTAATTATAATAATTCTTCTGTTACCATAAAATAGACACAAAATACTACAACATATTCAAAAACAAGCTCATTTGCATCTCTACAAAATTTTTAGTGAATTTCCAAATTCTAGTCTGTGCCAAAACTCTAGGTAGCCTAAACTTTCCTTAATATTGCTACTATAACTCATAATTTGTTAGCCCAATGACTAATCCCTTTTACAAGTTAAAAATAAAAATATTACAAACCAATTCATTAGTTTATAATTTGATTAGAATCTATCTCTAAGGTCCCTTAAATGACTTCTCAATTTCTCTTTCTCTATTGATCCCGCATATAGGGGCAGGCCTAATAGAGGTTCAATATCTATTAATGCACGAAGAATTTCATCAATCTCTTTTATTGGAATTTATTTAATATTCTTTTCTATAATTTTTTAATTTTCACTAGAGTCAAATTTTAATCCTAAGGTCTTGGAATCGAGGCCTTAAATTTCAAGAATCTAGCCCTATCACCAAGTTGCTTCCTTAATATAATTTTACAAAGTTTCCTAAATTGGATCCCCTTGGAAGCCTCAGTGTCACTCTTTCTTCCAAATTCATTTAGCCTAAGCTCTTTTAAAGCCTTCCTATGCAAGCCATGCACTACTCAGCCCTTAAACAACTTTCTCAAGCCAACCAAGCCCAACCGCTCACCAAATCCTAGTTCACCTTCCTCCTTTCGCTTTTCTATTACATTATTTTATCTTTCTTCAATAAAACATCACCATACATACTCTTTTACATCATTCAAATACCAAACATACATTCCCATTCATTTTCCATACTAACCAAAATCCACCAATCAAAGAAAATAAAAGAAAGTTAAAAATAGTCTAAGGTTTTATCTAAAGAATATCAAATTCTTAAGTTTAAATTTTGAATTATCTCAATTTATGCTTCCTCTTTTTCTTCCTCTATCCATCATTCTCTCTCCTTTCTTTGTTATCTTTTTTTTTCTTTTTTTGGTTTTAGTAAGGAAAGTAAATGAACTAAAATAAAGAAAAATGAACTAATAATGCACATGCATATATTTTTCACTTTCTTTTTCATTTATTTTATCTAATAAGAATTTTAGCAAAATCATGGCTTTGTATTTTGCCATCACACTATAAGAAAATATAGATTTAGCAATGCAGACTAGTGACACCAAGTAAGCATCATTATCTAGCGATGCATAAAGACACGTTGGAGACGCGAAGGAGACAAAAATAAACTTTATACAATTTTAGAACTCTACGATGCTGTTGGGACTATTTTGTGACATCGTTGTCGAGTCGTCATAGCATCGCTAAGATTGGCACCACAATTTGGCATTAAGAGTTATGTCCCCTTAGTGGCACCAACAGCTTCATTATTCAGTGATGCGTGAGGATGGCATCGCTAAATTTGGAGCCAATGTTAAAATGATGCCATTTTGGTGTTCAATGATGTCGTATGGCGTCATTAAGGTAGTTTAAGTGAAATGGCATAATTGATGCCATTTTACTCTCAATGACGTCGTCTCTGCATCGCTATGGCATCCTTAACCTAGGTCTTAACTAGCATCAGATCATTTCCTCTCCATTTCTTCTTTCTTCCTCTCATCTTTCTCTCTCTCACTATTGTCGTTGCAAACCTTGGAACCAAACCGTTGTTCACCTCTTCATTGGCGTGGTTTCTTTATTTCTAGCCATCATTGTTTAGACTAGGTGAGTTTTTGGCTATTTTGGTTTTTTCTTTTTCATATTATGTACTTTTTTATTTTTTTTATTTGATTATCAGTCCATTTTCTCATTCACCATTCGTCTGAAAAACTAGGTCAACGTTCACTGTCCAAGTATGATTTTTTTGGAAATTTTATTTTTTTGGTGTAGTTTAATTTTTTTTTTTAGAAAATTAAATTAAATTTTGAAAAAGAATAAAATTTAATTAATTTAATTTATTATACAAAAAAATAAAATTTCAAATTGAAATAAAAATTGAAAATTGAATTTGGTAAAATTTATATAAAATTTTAATTAAAATTGAAAGTTATATATAAAAATTGGTAATTTAATGCATTTAAATTGAAATAAATTAATTAAATTTTATTAATAAATTTAATTGAATTAAAATTTCATAAATTTGATTGTTAAAATTGTGTAGATAATAATATTGTGTTTAATTAATAATTTCATAAATTTTAATTTCTATGTTTAATAATAACTTAGTAAATTTTAATTTCATAAATTTTAATTTCTAGATGTAATGATATATTGTATCTCATGTATATTTTTTCACTTTTTCAAGATGAGATTTCCACAATCAAATCCAGGCCATAGAGGACATGGTGGGTGTTGTACACTAGGCACCAATGATTTGCTAGTGAGAGCGACAGCTGAGTCCCCCCATTGAGCACATGCAGATGCACTACCTACTATGTTCGTAGAGAGCACATATTCAGCACCTACACCAGCTATCAGTGCTCCTGTAGTGGCGATTGGTGCTCCTACATTGGCAAGTAGTACTCCAGCAGGGGCTACTACTATTGGGCCTTCACAGTCCTCAACTATTCTATTAAAGGCTAAGAGCACCACCTCTTACACTGGGTGGAAGAGGCCCAAATTTGATAAGAAAGGAAGATAAATATACTTATTGATTTCGCTTGTTATTAATTTCTATTGAATTAATTTTCAATGTAAACACTCATTTTTTGACTTATTTTACTGAACATAGATTCTATGAGTCCTTCACCATTATTGCTCAAATTACATTCATACTGAAGTGGAAGGTTTCACGTACTAGGTATTAATGATCAACCAGGAGCACAACAAGTATTTGAGTTCAAGGTATAATGTATCTTAAACCTATTTTGGCAAGGGGAACTTATCATCTTTGAGAAAATTATTTAAAGGCTGATAATCAATGACTAGCCTTTTCTTCTTTTTGATTTGTTCTACCCTCTTATTAACATAAAATTCTTGGCATGCATAATTTGACTTGGTTGGTTCAATTAAACCTTAAGATAGTAGTTGAGAACATTCCTTTAACATCCAATTGCAAATTTTTTTGGGTCATTCCTAGATGAGTTGCCTTTGTTGGTTGACATCTTTATTTTGTTTGAATAGGAGAGAAAGGAAGAAGTCTGGGTTTTTCCACAAAGGTGAATGATGTTTGAATTCTGTATGAGGATTAGCATAGCAACTTTTTACTAATTCTTTTTGGATTTCTTCAAAACTTTGGATTGAATGGGTAAAGAATAAAGATGGAATGTTTGTGTAAGATTGGAAGTATTTTTTATATTTGATTCCATCTGGAAGGATATGTAGGGTTTTCAATTTCTAGAAAATATCAAATCCAAGAACAAGATCTTTATCTAGAAATGAGCACCCTAAGCAGTGGTCCTAAATATGATATCCTAGAAAAAATTTAATTTTAACAGGATTTTTTGTGATGCATCTCGTTACAAAAACATTACCATATGCTAATCTAAAATACTCATTGTGTGGCTTCCAATATTCTAGTAGAGGGACAATAGGATTCATCATTGTCCTATTAGCACCATTGTCCATGAAAGTAATTGCTTTGATTAGCCTCGCATATTTTTCTAGATACAAATGAGCATAAACCAAAGGAACTGGGTGTATTGAATTTTGAATAGCCAAGGAGCATGATTCAGCAGAATAAATTAGACTATAAAGATCATCATCAGAAGAATAATCCTGAATAGTAAAAAGACTTTATGGAGAGTCTTTATCATCTTCTGAGAATAAAGATTCAATGTCAGCTTCTTCAAAATCAACAAGTGCGATCTGTTGGAGATGTTAAATAAGTTTGGCTACTTGCTTTAGTTTGTTCGAACAATTATTTGCATAGTGCCCTCTTCTTCTACATAAATAACATTTATCTATCTTTTTCCCTTTGTATTTTCTCCTTTTGAAGAATCTGTAGCCCTTCTTTGATTTCTTGCCATGGTGGCCTTTTGATTTGAAAAAGTGTTTTTTCTTTTTTGAAGGATATTCATAATTCTTATCTTTGCATTTGACATAAAGATTAGGCCTATAGCAGGCATTCTTCAAAATTGGGTCTTTATGTCTCTTGAGGGTTTGCTTTAGAAGATGATGAGTATCACAAATCTTTTTCAAAGATCTCATCATGACTTGGTAAATTTGACCAAGTGTCAAATCTGCCAAATTCTAATTTTGGTCTTGGAAAGTAGTATGAATTCCTACTGTAAGAGGTTCTGGTAGAGAAGTCATTAAAGCTTGCTTGAGATTTGAATTCATCTGCCCTTTTAATTCATAAAACTTCTTGGAAATGTTATGAAAATGCCTACCTAGATCTTTCTTCTGGAGAGAATAGCTTTTCATCTTCAAGAAATGTTTTCTAATGTTCTCAACATCTTCTATAGGCATTCCCACAAATTATATTTGAATATGGCAAATAAATTCAATTATAAAGGAATATAATAATTGAGCTTTTGCAAAATCTCTAAGATTTATTCACTAATCTCCAAGTTTTCTAACACACTTATGAATGAAATCTTCAATAGCTTGTCTTTGTGAAATGTCTGGTTTAGTATATTGGACTTCAAGCTATGCTCTGAATTCTTTGATTCTATATGGATATTGATCTGGAGTGATATCACCCAAAGTAAAATATTGAGAACATTTAGTATCAACTTTTGGCTAATACCATTCCTCAGTATTGAAAGTATAAGTCTGCTCTTGAGTATTCATAGGTTCAGGATTAGTCTCTTCATAATATTATACTGATCAAGGATTATTGCTAGTGGATGATTATGTTTCTGCCATGAAGGATTCTTGAACCAATGGTTTAGGTTCTGATTCACTGCTTTCTAATTCTTCTTCTGGTGAACTTGAAGATGAATCCTCTTAGGAAAATTCTTGAGAAATCACAACAACTTGATTTGGATTTTTAGTTGAATCCAAACATTGGTCAATGAAATTGGTTAAAGGGTTCATCATAAAATGGGATGGAGGTGACTGTTTTGGATCAATGTTCATAGGGGTTTTCATTAAGTCTCTTTTTGGGTTTTATGTTTGGGATTCTTTAGATTATGGTGGTTTTTGTTCTGATGGCATTGAATCATCAGGATAAGATAGGAAAGTTTTTGGTTCAAAAGGAGGCTTAGAGGAGGTAGGTTTATTTTTTCTTTTGGCCATTTTAGCTGTATAGCCAAAATGTTCAAGATTTTCAAATGAGGGAGTTGGTAAAGTATTTTAGGTTGTAAACTGGGGTTTCTTGGCAAAAGGTTGAGAGCTATTTCCTTTCATAGCTTTTTCTAAGACTGCTATTTGTTATTTTAGATTTTGAATCTCAGTTTCTTTCTAGTGGAATTTTCCTATCAATTTCTTTTCTTTCATCATGGGTTTAATTTTCTCAATTTTGGCTTCCAATTATGACTAAAGAGAGAGATAAAGGTTAAGTGCTGCTTTAGACTAGCTTTTCACTTTGGTATCCAGACTATTGACTTGATGTGAAATTTGCTCTACTTAAGTTTTAATCTTTTTGAGTACTTTATTTTGAGCTTGAGCATTATTAGTCTGCCAATTAGGCACTGGTTTAGCAGTGCTACTGAAAGGGGTTTTCCTCCAGCATTCACACCAAATTAGATTTTTAATGTAAGGGGTGGTCCTTAGGTTTGTATTTGGATTTATGGAATCTGCTAAAGATGGAAAGTCTTCTTCATACCAGGAAGTGAATGGTCGGTACATATAACAACTAGAATAGTATTAAAGGCTGACTCTTTATGAATGACTTTGAGAGCCTGTTTGTAACAAGGTCGAGGAGCCTTTTTAATGGCCTTCTTAGAACGAAACCAATCATCTTTGTCTAGAGGGAGAGATGGCTTGCAATAACCTGAGACAGAAGGAGGAATATAATTTGGTGATAACAGATGAGCAAACTAGTAAATTGATAAGGTAGTAAAGCCTTCATCATCATCTTTCTTTCAATAAGCTTGAGTCATACATCCAGCTAAGACAAATTTCTTCTTTTGCTTCTATACATAGGGATCTCGTTCTTTTAAAGAAGATCTGTAACAATCATCACAATCACACTTGTCCCAATAACAATGTTTGTCTCTTTCAAAAGCATACATTAGCCTTCCATGCTTATCAAAAGCCACTATGGGAACATTTTCTTCTTGAGGCGGAGGAGAAATCATAAATTTGGAAAGGTAGATAGTGTAAAAGAATTTTCGAACATGGATTTTCTATAAAAAAAAAAAAAAAATCTCAACAGACTTATCCTTTTTTGAAAAAAAAATTGGCTAAATAGATTGGATTGGTCTTGAGTTTTTATAAAGCTTTTCATAGTTAGTTACCCATTTTTCTAGTAACAACTTTATCAGATCATCTCGATGAATTTGTTTTGGAATATGAAGATAAGTAGGAGCATTTTTGAATATGTTATAATATGGATAGCCTCATTGGGGAATGGAAGACTAAGATATATAGCATGATTATGGATCCTGTAGTTCAGCTGATAATAAAGAGTAGCTGCTATAGCATCAGTAATATGTGGTGCTCCATGATCTGAATCTGAACTTTTAATGCTAAAAGAACATTTGGATCATTAAGGGCTAGAATGAAATTTGTCAAGAGAGTGAAAATCACTGTGCCTACATTCAAAATAGTCTCAACAATACCAATTACAATATCTTGGTATTTGAGATACCTTGTATCATGCAAAGAAATTCTTGACAACACAGGTAGACCTTTTCTTCCATGATAAGTGCATCCTAAGCAGATAGCCCCAAAATGGATATGAGTAAATCCATTGGCTAACCATTGAGATAGAAATTCATAGGGAATTTGGAGATCAACAAATTGCTCTTTTTTGGTTGCCTTTATAGGACATTGATGAAAAGTTGAAGATTAAACATACTCCTTAATTTCTTTAAAAGTTCTTCTAATCAATGTTCTAGTACTGTGAGTCTAGGAGGACCTTTATTTAGAGAAGGCATCATATGGATTTAAGAAAGGAAGAAATGTGTCTTGGATTTTGTAGGTTTCGGGAAGATAATTTATTTCATAATGAAAATCTAGATAATTTATTTCATAAAGAAAATCTATCTTTTTTCCAATAGATTTTTTGAAGCTAGGTGAGGAAGGTAAAGAGATAAGACTAGGGATTATTGGTGAGTTTACTAGGGGTTTCTATATTAAGAGATATCTCTTTTCTACCATCAATTAAAGTATTAATCAATGTTCATAATCTCTTGCAGGCTTTGATACCATAAGATACAGAGACCATACATTTAACTATGCCCTATCTCAAACACTTAGGCATACATAAGCCTTTCAACAAGACTAAGTCTCTTAGAATGTACAGTTCTGTTTAAAGGATCATTAGTCAGATAATAATGATTCATATAGAATCCACTAATTGTGGCAACTATGAAGCCAATTATAATCTCAAATGAACATTTATTAACACCGTAAAAGATTTAAGAAGAGAAACAAGAATTTTAGAAACTCATAGTCTTTATTTCACACTAAGCAGGAGCTAAAGGGTTTTATGCCTTCTTAGTTACAAACTGACTCCTTATATAGGAGCTGGAGCTTATAGCATATAGAGTACAATCATTAAAGTTACAACCTACTAAGTTTATTTTACAGCTCATACTAACACACTTTTACTAAAGCAAATGGTACACCCATTATAAAGTAAACAACTCACACACACATACTTTATTACATAACATCTTTATTTATTAATGGGCTCATGACTAGGGGACAGGTCCATGTTTGAGTCTGAGTCAGCTTTCAATAATTCTTCTGTCACATTACTAGAGTTAGTGTCATCATTTTGTTGTTCAAATGTAAAGTCATATGGATCTTGTGAATTTAATAGTAGATGGGTCCAAAGCTTTTCAGTTGGGTCAAAAGTGTCATTAACTAGACAAAGGACTTGTCTGCTGGTTCCACAGTAAATTTGTCTTCTGTATTGGTTGTTCCATTTTTTCTTTAGATCTATAATTTTCTTATAGTATTCAGGAGGATATGACATCCATAAAGCACCTGGAGAGGAAGGAGGCCAAAACTCTTGAATTGGTGCATTGTTTAAACCACACATAAAGTGTTGAAATTGAACAAAGTCCTCAGAGTGTTATCTGCAATCTTTGCTTATGGAATAGAGAAATGATTTATAGACAAAATATTTGGAGAGACTCTGAATTCAATATGGTTTCTGTCAATAAATGGGGTGTCCATTTTCGATGGAAAATAATCATACTGGTTAAATTTTCTAAACTAGTCTATTTTAAATTTTTTATATTCTCTTGTGAGCATGTCTTCTCAGTCCTATAAAGGAGTAAACCATTCCAGAAAAGTAACAAAATGAGTGTTATTCATTATTCTCCTTCTGAGCACTATTAAGTAAGTTCTGAGTTTAAAGGGTTGAACTTTTACTACAATATAAAAAGTATGGCAGAAGTACCATAGAAAGACAATAAATTCTTTTGGCCAGATCCAAGAACTATTGATAGAAAATTTCATAAAAGTGAAAGGTCTGAGAAGGGATGAGTTGGATGGATAACAAATCTCCTAACAAAAAAGGTTCCATATTTTTTAATTAGGAGGGATTGATACCAGAATGTTTATTCATAAGCTACGTCATGGAGAGTTCTTTCAAAATTATTTTCTTAGACCTCAGGAGGAAGATTGTTGATGAAAGGAAATTCTATATTTGATAAAGATGGAATTGAGGATGAGGAAGAGCATGCCATAAAAACAAGCGGAATAGTCTTCATAGAGCTAATGAGGGAAACAGAGAAGTTATCTAGTCTAGATAGGAAATTTAGGATAAGATTCTTATTTCCTTTGATATGCTTGACATCAAATTTATAGTGTAAAAACTATTCTTTCCATCTGAGTAGTTAGGGATGAGGAAGAATCTTTCCTTTGAATTATAACATCTTTGAAAAAGAAGAACAGTCCATAAAGACAGTGAAGTGATGGCCAATGACATGGAATTCAAACTTTTTGATTCCATTTTTGACAACTAGGATTTCTTTAAGAGTAGAGTGATAATGAAATTTGAATCTTTCAATTTTCCACTGCCATAAGCATAAATTTGTTTCTTTCCTTCATGTTCTTCTAAGAGTATTGCTCCCCAATAC